>BMAV01015622.1:199315-258732 GCA_019973955.1 Trichonephila inaurata madagascariensis | reverse complement strand
GTTAATTAATTATACATAATGAAAAATTTCCCATAAGTCAAAAAAAATTTTACTTTTTCCAGTTCTGAGGGGAAATTACGGAAGTTGTTAAATGTGCTCGTACTTTTTCGTGGACTAGAATATTTTTTGGGCTTTCGAAATATTTATAGGAATTATTAACAGTGGGGCTCCCTTGGCTTTGCTACATGCCTTACATCGAAGAAGGGAGAATTTTTGCTCTACTTGAAAAAAATTCTTGTGTAGTCGCGATCTTTTTCCGCCTCAATAGAGATTCGCGTGACGAGATTTATTTTAGAGTTCACAAGTGTCTTTCTTGTACGTCAACTGGTTCATGTATCCCTAGAAGTCTTGTTGCTTTAAATTTGGCGAGAATGGAGACGATTTCTGAACGAGAGTGAATCATCATCATCAAAGTGGATTGCGTGCGCTTCTGTAATTTCTCCTTTGGGATTTAATATTAAGCTAGGAAAGCTGTGACGTCTCTCGCGTCCTTCTGCTAACATAACTCCTATGTTCTTTGACGGCCACGATTAATGGCAAAACCTTTCCAACCCAATACCAAGAAGATAAACGAAGATAATATGTAAATGGGATATATTTTAAAAAAGGATAGAAGTTTTTGATGATAAGCGCGGCAAGTTTAGAGATAGCTTAGTGTGGAATCTTTCAGATCAAGAGTTAGCTGTACGATAGCTTTGGAAGAAATAGAAGTAAATTATAAAAGTTGGAAAGCTCGCATATTTAATTACATTAAAAGATATTACTGAAGCGTTGAAGGAAGGAGATCTGCAAAAGGTAATATATTATATAGGAAGTTAGACGAATCTGTTAATTTATTATAATTAGGATAAATGTTCTAGTTGCGTGATCTGACTTGAATATAAGGTTTAGTGGGTTTAACTCTCACTTTAATTAAAAGTTGTCAATAGAATTAAGTAATAAAAGTTATTCTTAATAAAAGTTGTATTAAGAACCAACATGTCTCATCATTTTGATAATCCCACACCTCTAGCTTACGCGGATCCGGAACGACATAGTCATCACAGGATGGCTATGTCGCAAAGCTTCCAGAGGAGTAAGGAGAGAACGAACTAGAGGCGAGGACGTCTACCCCTGGACACGACATCTAGGAAGCGTCAAACTGATGTAAATAATGGCTAATGATTTTCAAAATGAAATATTTTTTCCCCTCTCAAGTGTTGTTGTGGTATCCTTTTTAAATGTAATTATTGAAAGCAAAAGAATCTTTGTAAGAATCTTATATTTTAAAATTTAGCGAAACTAAACTGATTAATTAATTGTTTATTAACGTCGCTTTTAGAAGTAAATAGCAACGAGCCTCGTAATTTTAAGCAACGATCCGAAGATAATACTGAAAATTAGATGGGAGATGAGCGCTAGTACATAGCGTATATATGCTCTAAGAGAAAGTAACAATGATTGAAAACATTGAAAGCTCTCCCCCCCACCCCCAAAAAAAAGAAGTAGGAAAAGAAGTGATGAGTGAGGAATAGGAACAGAAAAGAAGAGTGTGCGTGCTTATGACCACGCGATAGTAGTGATAACTTCAAATTTTGTAATGTTACTTCAAGGATTAGTTACGTGAATAAAAAACAAGGGGATATTAGTATTGTCCTATAAAATTATTTATTCATATGTCTGTACTCATAACGTAATATTTTTTTGCAAATATATAATCATATTTGTGAATTAATTGTATTCTAAGAAGGAAACAATAGGTGTATAGTAGATGAAATAGGTTATAAATACTTTAGATACAAAATTATTTAAATATCTAAAAAATCCGTCAAGCGTTGCTCCGTACTTTGTCATGCTTTCATTTGGATCATTTGACATAATTAAATTGAATTTTGATTTTAAAAAATCTACTGAAGGCTTTGATTTGTCTTTTGAAAAATCTACATTAAAATCCCCACTTAAAATAATAGGCAATTTTTTCAGAAGAGTTGATCTGGCTTCAGTGTAGGCAACTAAATTTTTGTGGATGAATTCGATAATTTTTCTCTACACTCTGATTTGGTGAAATATAAATAATAAGCATTAGAATTATTTGTCCGTTTTCTGCTTTACATTTCGCTGCACAAATTTCTCCGATAAATGACTCAGTAAACCCAAACGATTCAGTAGTATTGTTTCGAGTAGTATTGTTACCATTCACAGTAGTATTGTCACCATTGTTGCGAAGCGTTACAAACCCGAGCGTAACAATGCTTGACTTTTTAAAATGCATCATTCAAGTTCACTCTCCAGCAAAACGTGCCTAAAGAAGTTGTCACTTCAAAAACAAAGTAAAAGGAAGGGGACAATCAAGAACAAATATCTGACATCACTGCATGTTTAGATACAAATTTTGAAAAACAAACATACAAAAAACAGTAGTTCGGAGAGAGAGAGAGAGAGAAGAAGCTCTTAGAAACCATTCAAACACAACAAATCATGCAGAAAGTACTGCAAGTACAATATTACAGCAACTGAAGAAGGATAAATTATCTTTCGGAGACTATCAATTACTGTTAAGACTGGACTGCAACAGAGATTTATTGTAGTTAAATCAAAGCTGCATTTCATTTGTTAGCTATGATAACCACGCATTTAATTTAGTTGAATTCATGCTGTTAGTCTTAAGGTAGCAGCAGTGTAACACTTTTAAATATTGTGCAAACCATCTAAATTTTTCGCAGTCAACTCTTCGGCGGGAGATATTGAAAACTGTTAGTGCATCAAGCAAGAAGTAAGGGTCAGGAAACTCGTTAAGGTACCGAAGTAAAAGCTGTTAAACCGATACACGATGTACTAGAATACTTGGTATAACTTTTGAAAAGTATTGAAAGATGGCCAGGAGGAAATTAAAAACATGAAGTGATGCAACTCAGTTGCTACTTCAAATTTTAACATTTAAGTTTTGAGTTGTCAGTTCTAGAATACTGTACGGCAAGATTGACCGTGTTCAGAAAAGCCTTTAGGTCGACAGGAGAAAAATCAATGAATTTTCATATTGTTTATCAAGATATTCAGTTCTTGCAGCGGTATTTCATAGAAAATAGTGATGCCATGTGTAAAAAAAGAAACGGGTCTTACAGTAGTCGCATATGATGTGTAACATCTGACATGTTATCGTGGTAAATACGCAATATTAACTTTTTTCCTGAAAAAAAAATATGAAAAAAATAAATAAATAAATCCCGCGCGCGGGTATGATTGGAAATAATTTTCTATCGAATAATTATATCTTTAATGAAAATTGTATTTAATTAACAAAAAAAAGAGTAATGCAATATTTTATCAAAAATAATTATTCTTGTTCAATTTGGGGAAGAGCAGAGACAATAGACTTATGATAACTAAAATATGACACATATACTTGTGATTTTAAAGTATTTAAAAACCGTTGAAAAACAGCGTCAATAACAGTACTACTGTTAGCAGTCAAAACATTCTTATTTGTGTTCATTTCGAGCTTGAGTTCATCATTCATAAAAGCTATGAGCGGCTCAGCTTTTGGCAAAATTGAAGTTAAAGTTAAAATCACCACTCAAAAGCAGGGAAGCGAGTGATAATTTTTTTTAAAAGAGCAGAACCACCTTTGTTGTATGGTAAAAGTACAAAATGTAGAAAATCTTTAATTTTTTTTAACCGTTTGATTCGAAAAAATGTAGACGACCACCGAAATTACTGTTTGTCCCTTTTCAAATAAGTATTCTGCCGCACTTATGTCCCCCAACATCATGACTAACGGATTTAGAGTCAAGCGCTCGAGTGCTTGATGGCTACAAGAGTTGGACCCCTATGCGAGGGTAGCGAAAAGACACAGCCACGCACTCACATTGGTCAAATCAAGTAGCACGCGCTTACGTCACATCCTGTTACACACATCCGTCCCCTTTCACGAAATCACTCTTAACAAATATCCAGCAACCGAGAGGGGGGAAAGTTGTTACACATCAAACATTCTGAAGCAAATAAACTATGCAGAAATTTCGATTTCTAAGTTAAGAGAATGCACAGGAAGAAAATACATAAATAAATACCAGAGGATAATTTCTTCATAATTTTAAGGAAGTATCTGTTAGATTTACAGCAGAAAAGGTGAGGAAATTTTTTTTTTTGAAGTAATTATGAAAGTTGAAACTATTTCTTTGACTTTATGTTAGCTTTAAGGTATTCATATCCAAATTATATATAAGTTTTTTTTCACAATGCTATGTTATACTTTAGAATAAAATAAAACATATACACACATTAGTGGTCCTTCTTATCTCTTGGACAGGGTAGACTGCTTTTGAATACAAACGAAAACTTGTCGTACACTAATTCGATAGAACACTTTTATGTATTAGAACCTCGAGCATTTGTTTTGACATCAAAAGTTTCTTTTTTGTATGATTACAATTACAGCGATTTTAGAATGACTAGTGGCCGCGGTAGCCGAGTGGTATAGGTATCGGACCGTGGCTTGCCTTGTCACGAGTTCGAGCCCAGTACCACTAAAGACCCGCCGTGTAAGGCAGCGATGCACGTTAAATCTGTCGAGAGCTGAACCGTTGGTGTGGTGTGGTAGTTAGGAGAGGGGGGTGCCAACTCAGGTGTCGTCCACGTCACTTGACCATGGTTCAAAATTACGTGGTCCGTCGCCAAAAGCTCTCGTGTTGCTGAGCAGTGCGACGTTAATATTCAATCAATCATTTAGAATGACTAGTAAATATATTAGTCATTTTATGAATATATTACTTTGCTACTTCTAAATCTTTAAATTACGCACTCAAAAACTTATTCAACAATCAAGTGTAAAAGTTTTTTTTTAAAAAACAACTATTTTTTCTAAATTTTTGCCAAGTCATTTGTCGAAGTGCTAATACAGAAGGAATATACGCGAAAATTTGTTTTTGTGCATGTGCGGAAACAATAACAGCATTTGGTGACGTTTTATCATTTGGCTATGAATTTTGATTTGGCTTAATTGGTCGGCGCTATAATACGTACAGTAAAATCCGGGGTATAACGCTCACTTTTAACACAAAAAACAAGATTGAAATTTACGGGTGCGTGTTATACGCCGGGTATAAAAATGAGGGCTTAAAAAATGAAAAAAAGATGAGCACAGAAAAAAAATTAAGACTAATACATAGTTCGAAATACTGTTTATTTAAAACATATGGCATACCATATGAACTCTAAGAGTTGTACCTCTGAAAATATAATATTTTTTCAAAATCCTAGGACAGTACTTGTCAAAGTTGCAATATTCACGACCCATTATTCAATCATAATTTTCCTCGCTCCCCTCCCCTCATACAATAAGAATGTATTAAATTCAATAATTTTTTTCTTTGACGCCATATCGATTTTACCCTCTTACCCCCTCGGCCATATAAACGTCTCCTAACCAAAGCATTTTTTTCCCCCTGACGTAATGTCTTTTCCGTAGTAGTATCTTTTCGGCACTGCTTTTAAATTATTCCCAAATTTTTTGGGATGCAGAAAAGGACGTTGACAATTTGGGAAGATTTAATTATTTCAGATTATTTGTTTTTTACTCCTAAACCCCCAATACATTCCCCTTTAGAAAAATTTTTGGGGGGAAGCGAATCACGAACTTTTAATCAGCATTTAAAAGGATTAATTATAAACCGTAAAAAAAGTTACCAAAAAAGGGCTAATATTTTTTTTTTAATTATATAGAAAAAACCCCCGTGGGTGTTTTAAAAAAAAATTTTTCTTAACATAGTGCTGTTAAATTAATTATAAAATACATTCTGTAGCACTCTGATACACTTATAAGAGTAATATATCAGTGTAAATGTATATTTTATTTTTTATATGACAGACTGTATTTTTTGTCTGTTTACTTTTAGTAAATTAATATATATATTTTTAATATTCTTTTGTTTTTGACTTTTCAATATGCTCGCGCCCCCTCTTAGAGTTGTTATGCCCCCCAAGGGAGGCACGCCCCCACAGTCTGAGAAACGCTGACCTAGGATTATACCTCGAATAAATGACTTCAAAACATATGAGCATTACATATGTACATATCAGGTTTCTTCGTAAGAAAGATGGTGCGCGTTATACGGCGAATATATCTAAAAATTAAAAATTGCAGCTCTACAACATGGGTGCGCGTTATACGCCGTATTTTACGGTAATTACGGAAAAGATATTTGCAGTCGACAACTAAGCTAAATTTACAACTGAAACCGAAATAAATAACCATGACTGAAATATTCCAAAGACAAAAAATATATGTTGGGAATATATTTTCAAATACAAAAAGAAAACTTACAAGACTCGCCTGAAATTTCGCGATAAGTGGTTAAGTTCCAAATCCATAATTAATAAACTTTATCTGGAATAATAATTTCATCGTTTTAACACTGATATGAATTTATGTTCATTTTGAGTACTTTCTCCTCTTGCTGTTGAATGCCAATCTGCCGAGGAAGCTCTAACGATCTCTATAGTATTTTAAAAAGTTAAATTTCGCTATCATTATAAAACGAATCGATGACAGATGAAGGGATGGAAGGAAAAGGGAATATCTCTTTGTCTTGGGGTGCAATTTGGCTTCCGTTCAAACTTCTTTTGTGTTTGGAATTTTGTCTGCACCCACAGAAATAAAAAAACGCTGCTCACCTAATGGGTAATGCTTTGACATTTCCAGAACGAGGTCATCAGCAATCTCTACCAAGACTAAGCATAACGTAATGAGTTAAAAGCTCTGTGAACCAAAAGACTGAAATATATATATATCCGAAAGATTATTATGGATTAAAAGTCTCTCAACGACGACACATTAAGACACTTGTGATGAATTTAAAACATCTGCAGCCATATCTCCAAACACCAAAATTTCTTTGTGTAATCGTGAGAAAATCTATATAGATCTATTTTTTTTAATCACCAGACATTATTTATGGAAACTATTTCTATGTATTAAAAATACTCAATTTAATTTCCTGACAGAATTTAATGCATATTGTTACGAATTTTGTGTAAATAGTGTAAATAATTTGTATTTGAGTGTTTAATACATTTATATTACTCTATGTGTTATGTTTTTTCATGTTAAAATTGACCATTCACAAGCAATGCCGCCCCCAGTTATAATGGCGATTCAATGAAACTTGGCGAAATCTTGGGGGAGGCCAAGATGGCATCAGGGGATCGTTTGGGGGAATTTTTGGGGCCATTTTTGGGGTCATTGGGGACCATGTTGGCGAGTTCAAATCCCCGGAATCTTCTGAAAGTAGTGGATCTCTTCCACAAGCCGGCGGGTTACCCGGGTTTCACACGCCTTAAAAGATACTGCCCGGGGGGCCCCGGCTGGGAAAACCAGCGAGAGTGAGGATTGTTTTTACAGCGATTAGCTCGGCGGGGGGTTTGCATAATCTTTACTTACTTATTTTTAAAACACTGGTTTTGTTTTGATTGCTGTTGAACGGGGAAGACCTTTGGGTATTTACTCGGGAAAATCGCTGCTAACCTATATTTTAAAGGTTGATTTTTTATTAAATTCGCATCGCTCTTAAAGAACTGTTTATTTTCTTTGTGATTGTTTTGCATAAAATCCACGAACCCTCGGATCTACGTATCAATATATAACTAATTCAATTTTAATTCTTAAGAGAATAATTCTTTCACCTCTTTCTTGGGTACCTAGATATGTAGGAGGTAGGGAAGAAACACTAGCCATGATCCAATCAATCTATTTATTGAGCACACAATATAACGACATAAATTCAATTAATAACAGTAAGAGATTGTCTCGGTGGTAACCACGAAAGTGGAACAAAGGCGAAATACACGAACGATTAGGAGACTAGCAAACTCAATCCTTACTTGATATAGGATCTAATCTATCATCCGATTTAATCTAATATCAATTTAATCTCAGGGATCAATCGTCACTTTAGATCTTTCTCCTAATAAGTATTTATTCACAATAATTCAAAAATGATACGTGTCAATAACAATCTCACCTGATTTCTGATTTATCTCCTCTCCTACTCTCTATCCTAGCTAGAAAACTTTATATATAGTAAACTTAATTTGAATATCACGATTTTCTTCTTCCGAAGGGTTGGTTGTGAATAACGCGAATTGATAGCCCAAAGATTTCCCAAGAGGATTAGTGGAAGGATCGCGAATAAATCCGTAGCACAGAGATATTTTCTTTTTTAAAATTTTTTTTTTATTTTGAAAAATAACGATTCTTATAAAAGCATTTGGCAAAATTCTAAAGAAGTATGCAAGCTGAAATGGCATGGAAGGTAATATAAAGAGTTTAAGAAGGAATTTTATGTAGTTTTTATTATCTATGAGTAAATTACTCAGACAAACCAGAAATAACATCGCTATTCAATATTGGAGTATCTGCAATTAATGATATATAGCCATAGCTTGTACATGCTGGTTATGTTTGTGGTTCCTCTTCATTATTTACAATAAAAATGTCCTAATTTGATAAAGCATTTGGGTGAATATGTATTTATTAATATAAATAGCATTTCAACAAATATTCCGTATTTTTGTAAGTTCTATTGAATCATCGTGGAAGTCATTTAGATTGTATAATACCTTAATATTTATTGGTCTCCTATTAAACCGCGGTTACATTACATTTTATTACATTTAACAGACAGTCATAATCTGTTTAAAGAATTAATTTAAAGATAAAAAACAAAACAAAACAAAAAATATTTTAAAAATTGGGTTCCATAATCTAAACGTTCTTGGTGTTAGAAGTTAATTATTTGAATTAATTAAGTTATAGTAAGCTTAACTGGCATAATACCTTAATTCCATCTGAGCCATTAACAGTGATATCAATTGTATTCAACTATGGAAATTCTGAAATTTATTCCATAATTCTTCGTCTTATGGTCTTTTGTTTGGGCATATGGGCCACTTACGGCCCCCAATCCCATATCTAGCGGTGAATATGATGCAGAACGAAGTTTTCATTTTCATGCTTGGTAAGGTACTTCCTAATTGGTTGAACCAATCATTTGAAAAAAAGTTCTTGCATGAAGATAGAAAGTTCAAGTAGAAGGAGAGCTGAAAGACTGCTCTCGCATTGATGCATAGTAAGTGTTGACAGAGACTCTCATTGGCTGCCCTAGGGGTTCTTAGAAATTGAGGTAAGTAGAAAGGGGCTGGACTTTGCCCAGTAGAGGAAGCCAAAAATGAAAAAATATTTTAAGTAAAATTTAAAAATAGTGAATAGGTGTACAATAAAAATTGCACTGGAATTTTTGAAAAAATTAGGGAGGATTATACGAGTCAAGAAGTATTCTTCTTGGTCTTTTAGAGTTTATGTCAGGGGTATAATTGGGGAGATTATATAATCATGTTTATGTTATTAGTGTGCTGAAGAGAATAAAAAAAAATTTTGAGCGATGTGTTGTATATGCGATTTGAAACTTTTAATTTTTAATGCTTTGCGGATGTGATCTTTTTCTCATGTAGCAAGTGATACGTCTTCTTTTTTTGATGACTTCATTAATAGTAGTAAAATTCATAGTTTACAAAAAACGTTAAAAAATGCATTTGGGGTATATGTGATAGAAATAGAACATCTTTACGGGACAACTCAACATTGCCTTGAAAAGTTCTTCCAGGAAGGGATTTTTTGCTCTTTTATTCAATTGTCTTGGTCTTTTTCTGAAATGGATCCTGATAACACAGCATCTTTCAAGTGTCGTGTCTGACCAAATTGAATCATATCAAATCCAAAACATGCCTAAGTAATTTTTATATAGAGCACATGTCATATAAAATCTTAAGCGGCTTATAAATAGGTTTCTTAAAGCGAAAAGTTTAAAGGTTATTGACAGATTTGTTAATATGGAACAAGCGCGAATGTTGTAAAGGAAAGTGTGACACAAATCTTTGTATTTGTATTTTAGATGATCTTAAAATATTTTATTTGAAAAACCGCGTTCAAGCTCTGCAGCTTCCATCTGAGTAGTTATGTCTACTTGATTTTCAGGTATCCAAACACGTTGAAAATGACCAAACTCGGTCAAGATAGTTTTGTTTTTTACTTTATTGAATAGAGCTATCTTTTGTCCTTACAAAACATACTATGTTTTGTTTCTACGCTACCTAGAGGCTAAGTTACAATCAATTTTATAAAGGTAGGAAAACCGGGTCTTTGATCTACCAGAAATGGGAACTTAAATTGCTCAAAATCTATCATGGCGAGTCTGATAACTCAAAATTTTACAAAGTATTTTAAAAATTTTTTGAACCTGATATTTATGTTTTTTTTAGAAAATGTACTAAAATATTTTTTTGTTAATATTTTTTGAGAGTTAGGGCTTGTTATTTAAATAATGGTCTCAAAAGAATGCCTTTTTTATAATGTTTACCAATCAGCTCTAAAATTTTAAAATTTTTAAAAAAACATTACAATTTTAGAATTTTTAGGAAAAGCATATAATTTTTTTGTAATTTTTTTACTAGTTTGTTTACTTGGTTTGATTTTTTCAAAATTTTTGAAAATTTAAAATTTATAACTGTTATTTTAGTAAAATTTAGGTAATTTATTTTAGATATATATATAGTTTTAGATATTAGTATTTATTGATCTAATTCAGGGGTACTCAACCTTTTTTCGGCTGGGCCACATCCATATGTCGGCTATTTTTCGCGTGCCGCATACATATGTTAGTTATTTCACGCGGGTCGCATACATATGTTAGTTATTTCACGCGGGCCGCAGCATGAGGAGGGAGGGGAGGGGGAAAATGCTTAAGACCAAGATAACATCGGAAATTTAAAATGTGGAAAATTGATCAAAATATTACAAATCTCTTGTTTCGCTTTTTTTAATTATTATTTTTTATATTTATCTTTGTCACTAACACTAAATTAGAAGCATTTAAGAAACACTCCTTTCAATTTCGCACAAAAACGGTTTTTATGAATTTAAAAATATAGCAAACTTTATAGGGTGTATTTGTTACCGCTGTGATATGACCACTATAAACACTTTGTTGTGTTTCAACTATTATTCAAAAACCCATTTATCACCTCCTTTAAAGAGATTTTGAGGAAAAATGTCAAAAGGATTCCTGTTTTTTGATATTTTTTAAATACAGCTTTTTCATGACAAATCAAACATTTACTGTACGATTGTTTTTCAATACAAAATAGTCAACCCCCAAAAACGTCTTAAACGTGATTTTTTCTTCAAATTTTTTTCGCTTCAAGGTATGGATAGTTAAAAGTTAGTTCCATCCATATAATTTGTTATTCCATGTTTTTCGGATCACTAACCGTAACCGTTACAAAAAGAAAAAGAATTTTAATTTACACTCATACGACATCGACAACACATAGCAAAATTGATATATTTGATTTCTTTACAAAGAATTTCCCACCAAATTTTTAATACAATTTTCTTAAGTAAGTTTCTCAGAACAATGGACCGTGACCGGGCCACTTAAGAAGGCTTGGTGGGCCGCAGGTTGAGTATCGCTGATCTAATTTATTGATTTATTAGTTCTAAAAAAGAATTTGTAATGTTTAAATATGCCTTTTTTTAAAAAGTACCCAACGTGTTCATCCCTTTTACTTATTAAAACGAATCATGTTGAATGTCAAAAACAGACTTACACACTTTTCTAAGAAAATTTTTTCTATTTTTTGTAAAACAAATGAAGTCTTTCGCTTTTTTGAAAGTGTATAGAGGATAATTACCTACTCGTGCCAGGGACGTCATAAGACTTCTTGAGGCCCTGAACCCCTACGCAAAAGTAGGCCCTGGACTCATACCCAAAGTAGGCCCCATCTATGACCCTTAAAAGTAAACAGTACATAGCACATACGTTGTTAAATACTCGTACAAACAATAACAAATAACTGGGCATGACTTACAATTGCACAAACCGGCTCGACCGACTGCTGCCTTTTGACTGAATGAGTAATGATGGTGTATGGTGGTAGACTTAGGCCTATAACATAGACGACGGTCATTACATGGAGCCAGTTGATAAATCGCCCGAAATACTCAGTCTTTAGTAGAATACAAGCGGAAATAACATTTGACCTTTGAAAGTATTCAAATTCTGGTCTTATTAAGGTGAGTCGAGAATGAGATGGCCCCTCGTGGCATTTGGGCCCATGCCTTAAAAGTTCCCTGTGAGTCATGCCATATATTCTGATACAGTTGTAGAGTGGTTGACATAAAAAAACATTGTAATGAAATTTAAAACTATAAATCCACATTAAGGTATCCGACTACGTTCGGAACCGTTTTTTAAAAAAAACGTATAAATGGATAATTGTCATGATATTTAGTCTCATTAGATTAGAATACATGTAAAAAATTTTTTGGCATTTTACAAAAAAATTTTTAAATACACTATTTTGGCAAAATTAACTTAAAATAACCTTTTTCAAAATGTTCTCCTTTTATAAAAAATGCTTCTAAAAAAAAAATATTTTATATATATCCCATATATGTATAAAGTAAAAACTTTTTTTAAAAAAAAATTCATTTTTTGTTACCACCAATTTAAATAATTATGGCTTTTTTTTAAAAATTTTTCCCTCTGTTTCAAAATATGGATAAACCCATTATAAGTTTATATTTTTAAAAAAATTTAGTTGAGCCTCTGTAGAGAGGTCTGAGTTTGACAGGAAAAAAATTTTATTATAATAGAAGCATTTTTCACAAAAGGAGTAATTTAAAAAAAATTATTCTAATTTAAATTTTTCCCGAAATTTTTGTATTTAAATAATTTTTTGTCAAAATTTTTTAAAAAATTTTATACCTGTATTCTAATCTAAGTGACACTAAATATCATGAAAATTATCCATGTATGCGCTTTTTTAAAATCACGGTTCCGAACGTAGTCGGATACCTTAAACCTTTTCATTTGCCTTTAAATATAACATTGTGCTCCTTTTATTCAAATTAATCCTTTTCTTCCCACATGCTTAATGCATCTGCGAAGTCTCTTTGGCCACTCACCCATCGAGGCTCGCACTATCTCTAATGGTAATTTTCATCGCTGCTTTATGTCAGAATGTATTTTGTTATTTACTTTCAATAAAAATTATACAATCTTTTGTGTTTTCAACTTTTCAATATGCTCAAACCCCCTCGTAGAGTTATTATGCCCCCGAAGGGGGGGGCCGCACAGTTTGAGAAACGTTGTAGTACAGAGTTTTTGAAGGGTTTTTTTTTTTAATACTCAGATCACTAATTAGTACAAATTTATAATCGAGTGCTGTGGAGTTCCAGAAGATTGTTATTTTGGAAATCATGTGTTTTGAATGATGAAAAAACCTTTTGTTTTCAAAATGTATTTTTTAATCCCATAATTTATACTTAGAAAAAGTATTCAGAGGACTCGGTACCCTTTGAACACTTTCTTTATTTATGTATTTGAAAATTATATTTTAGCATTTTATATAATGTTTCTATTCAAGAAAATGATACAAGATGGATATTTTTCACATATTATTCCCACAATTTTAAAAATTTAAATTTTTTGAAGAAAATTTTTTTAAAATCCACCCTTTTGTAATTTTTAATTTTTTTTGACCTAAAAATTTTTTATAATATTCTTATCAATTTTACTATAACTTATTTCGTTTTCGAGAAAAAAAAAATGAAATGTTGATATGCATGCTAAAATTCAACGGGAAAAAAAACAATATATCCAACATTTTAATTTTTTTTAAAAAAACGTATTTAGTTTACAGCAAAATAGATTCCTAAGTTTATTACATGCTTTGCATATAACATACTGGAAAAAATGGAAGTGATTGGTAAATAATTGTGAAAGGAATAGCATTTTAAATGCATTAATGTATCAAAAAATACAAACTGAGAAAAACCACTTTAAAGTTTATAATTCTGAAAAAATAATTATAATAAGCTTAAATAAGCTTAAAAAACCACATAAAAACATTAGTTGCAAATTTTTATTTAAAATACACTGCTGGCCACCGTAAATGCAACACCCTTAAGGAAGCATGCAAATAACATGAAATTTACAACTTGCATTTGCGGAGGTGAGATATGCAAATGATTAGAATTTCAGCACAGACACACATCTCGCGCACCTGTGGCGCCACCCCAAAGCGCTATTTAAGGCTTGGAGATTTCGACGATTTCAAGTTTGGCAATTGTGTTTTTTTTTTTGAAGTTTTTTTAAAAAAAAGATCGTTTTGTCCGTAGAAAAAAGCGATCAGATTTTGATCAAGTATCCGAGTTCGTCGAGGAAGGATAGTGGGCCACTGAGATTTTGGGTTATCTTTCAGGGAAAACGGTACGTGATGGACGAAACCAAACAACTGTAATGCGGATGTGTGACCGTTGGGTGCAGGAGGGTACGATGGACCGGGGGGTCGATCGATCCACCCCCGTGCACCACTTCACGTGAGGGCAGGCAAAATTTTGCGCATGGCAAAGGATCACTCAGTCACATCACGAACCATAGCACAGCACATTGAGTCTGTAGCGCATCATTCAGGTTGCTTGGGACCTTGACCCCCTTTTCTGAGAGTGGTCTCCGCAAGACGTCCATTGCTTGGTCTACCCTGACGCAGAACCCCCGACGTCTTTCCGCCAATGGGCAAGGAAAGAAGGATGGGGTGGAGAATAGAATGAAGGTTTTACTGACGAGCACCACCCCCCCTGCCCACCACGATGGTCGGATTCGAGTCTGGAGACACGGGAGAGAAGATGCTGAACAGCTGCCCCCGCCCCACTGGTCCTGCACCGGATTTTTGGGGTATGGGGGCGGTATTGGATATCCCCTCGCACCCTCTAGTACACATTGCCGGTACTTTAAATAGCCAGCGCTACATCTCCGAGGTGTTGGCCAGTTGTCCTTCCTTCCCTTTTCAGAGTTTGGCTACAGCCATATTAACGGGATAATGCGCGACCAACGGCACGATTGTCCAAGGTTCTTCGTCAATCACCAGAATGAATTGTTTCCCTAGTCGGCTCGCTCTCCGGATCTTTCGCCCATAGAAAACATGTGGTCCGTGGTTGCTCACCGATTGACCCAGATTACACCCCCGACCAAATTTGGCAATGTGTGGAAGCTGCTTGGTCTGCTGTACCCCAAGAACACATCCAAAGTCTCTTTGAATCAATGCCGAGGCGTGTGGCAGCGGTGATCTCCAACAATGGTGGCTACTCTGGCTACTGATTCTGTCAGGAACCACACTTCACAGAAGTCTATAAATTTAATCATTTGATGCTTGGTCAAAAAACATGTTATCTACAAAATAAATTTTGCTGTGTTATCTCTTGTCTTCCTTGGTGTTGCATTTACGGTGGCCAGCAGTGTAATAGCATTTTCGCATTTTTTCAACCCCATACATTTTTATAAATAATCAACTTTTAGAGAGTATTAATTGCACAAGAAAGTTCAAGAAAAATGTTAAGAAAATTTTTTTTTCTGTCATGACAGAAATTTTAGTTTTTTTCTTCACATAATATTGAAGTATTATATTTGTATGAAAAACATGTGGGGGAAAAGAACTGAAAGTAAGAAATTATTAATATAAAATGCCTTAATTCAAAAATTTTACATGCACACATTTCACAAAGAAAAAAAAATACATTATTGTAATGTCTCGGTAATATCCTGCTTTATATATTACACCTTCTTTTTTATGGTTATTATTTCTTTTTTTAAAATATAATTTTTTATCTCAAAACGCTTATTTTTCTAAATAGAGAGCTTAGTCGAATTGCCTAATTTGTTAATTTCCATTTTTCAAATGAAGTTTTATCCAACTTCAAACTTTTCGACATGTAAAAGGGGTTTTTCAATCGAAAGATTATAATGTAAAGAATAAGATAAAATAAAAATAAAAAAACCGATAGTAGTTCAGTAAATTTTGGGGTACCAAGTCCTCTTAAGGAATGTCACCCAGATCAAAGGAGAATGGACAATAAGGCAATTTGAATTGCGTGCATTTTTTACACATCGCAACCAACCAAAGTCGTAAAAAGTTGCGACTGACGAAGAGTTAAGAAAGTTATAAAACTAATTTAAAAGGAGATCAAAAAGTAAAAAATTTCAACATGCAATTAAAAAATTTCATATACTTTTATATGATTTCGCCTAATTTATCTACTGTTTTATTTTCCACATAAAAACTTAACAATTTCTAATTTGTGAGTTGTGAAAATAGAACACTTATTTCAGGTTCCTGAAATAACTTACAACATTCAATACATTTGTAGGTTAATAGATTATTATTTCCTACATCCTTTTTATTAGAGGAATTATAGTCATGATATACTCTCTTTAAACCTCTTTATTACTATAATCCTGGACAAACCTAGTTAAAATTTCAGAGTTATATAATGTTACTCTTAGTTTATTAAGGTATCCAACTACCTTAAAGTAGCGGATTTAGTTCAAAAAAATGACGCGAATGTTTTATGATTACTTTTGTGGGCCAATTTATTAGGTTTATAAAAATACGAGAATTTGATTTTCCTTTCACTAGCGCAAAAGTTACATCTGTTTTAGTTATTCCAATTTTGGTATGCTGATACCGCTAAATATAAACGACTTTGCTTTATGCAAAAAGCATTTTTTTTTTTCCTTCCAGAAAATTTGAAATTGGCAGATGGATGTTTGAAAAAATTATATGAAAATAATTAACTGAACATTTTTTTGTGAATATTTTGTGTAATATTAGAATTGTTTTAACCTATTTTTTTCGAAAGTCACGGCATTATTACAAAAAGATTTGCAGCCACTTATATAAGTTTATCAAAGGAATTTTTTAAGCAATTTTATGCAATAACTAAGATTAAATGCTCTATTTCTGATAATAAAAAAAATTAATATCTCTTATCTTCAGATAATTTTTCACCAGTTTTTCCCAATTTTGATGCATACAAAAATTCCTTACATTTTTAGCTTTTTTCTTACAAATATCTTTATATATTTTATTAAGTAAATTTGAAAATTACAAAATATCTATATATCTCAATTAAAAAAAACTGAAAGTAGCCGATAATATATATTTTGATCAAATGAAATTTATGTTAGAAATACTAGCAATTTGTTATAATAACCCTATTTAAACAATTGTAAGCTATGTAATCCATGAAACACTTTTGATATACAAACAATTTTAAATAATTACCGCAAAACTTCTTTTGAACCGTGATAGTTGAATGGTCATGGTGGGCGCAGTCAAGTATAGCGGGATCGAAACCTCTAATCACTGAAAACCTGTCGTGTAGCGCAGTGCTCCGCAATTCCCGGGCCGCCTAAAGAACATTAAACTCTTGCCATTTTATTTAAAGTGGTGGATTTCTCTCGGATTTACACAACTTTCCACGGAAATCACTTTATATTCCACGTTAAATCACTTTTATTCATTTTTGGTGTAACTATATTTTATTCTGAAGGCATTTTTAAATGTAACTAAATTAAAATTGTTAAATTCAAACAATCTTAGATATAAACAATCAATGTGTCCCACCCTCAGCGGGCCGCTGTAAAATTATCAAACGTTGACCGGTCCGCAGCGATAAAAAGGTGAAACACTGGTGTAGAGAAATTGATGCACATTAAATCTGTCGTGGCTCAAAATCATCCCGTTGGCTTGATGTAGAGTAGGATCGGCAACCGTTTAGCTGTGGTGTGCTAAACTATTCTACCAAAATGATTCAGCGTACCACACAGTAGGACATGTTTGGAACAATTCGATTCACGCGATAATGCATGCAGAGTTAGAGAATAGAGGTCAATAATTCAAACTTACAGTTTTTTATATGCATTATAATTTTGCATTACTTAAATGTATTTATTAACATAAAGATAAACAGCATAAAATATAACTATTTCTTAAGCAAAAATAAAAATTGTACACATATTATGTATTTTTAAACATATATATTAAAATAAGAAATAGACAACGTAAAATATAACGTTAAGTATATTTTCCTTCATTACTGTTAAATAAAAAGATAAGTATAAATTTTAATGCTACCCTAGTGCTTGCACCGCTCTACTTTCCCATCGCAAAATCATAGGGAAAACTGAATATACTATAGATAAAACGTCGTGTGCAAGCTCAGTTAATCAGAGACTTCATTTCGCCCGAGATGAAGTCTCTGATTGGCTAGACGCGTGACACTCGACGTTTGTACGCCTTGGTGTGAATTCAGCTTAATGTGTAACTTTCAATTTGACACGATTCTGAGAATTCAGTTGTTAAATAATTTCTTTGCGGACTCAAAATATTTTTCATATAAGGAAAGTTTTTGCTTACTTAGATATGTAGAACCAAAAGGGCAAAGCAGAGTACATGATATTTTCTCTCTTCCAACAATTAAATCTCTCCAGCAATGACATTCAATAATTTACGAAATAGCTGTAAATTTATGTTTAGAGTTATCCTTCAGATTTTTTTTTATTTCCGTAAATATCCATTATTGTGGAGATGTTTGTCAAAGTCCATTACAAATCTATCAACTTATCCACTCAAAAACTAACAAATGTAAATACAGAGTGCCACTGAGAATTGTACTGCGTGCCACATGTGGTACGCGTGCCATAGGTTGCTGACTTCCTGTATAGAAGTTTGGAAAATGGGGTGCTAGCGCAGGTATTTTCCTCACAACACTTGACCAACGTTCAAAATTATGAGGTCCGTTTGCACAGACCTCGGGTTGCTTCAGCAGAATGAGATTGAAAAAGTTAGAAGCCACTAAAAGAAGGAATTAATTCACCGGTCACCCTCCATACTAAAGAACTACTCGGGCACCTAGATATGTGAAGGGGAAGGGAAGAAACACTCTATATGATCCAATTGATCTATTTATTTACCACACAAACAACAGACACAATTTCAAATAAGAATAGAAAGAAAATATCTCAATGTTAACCGCGAAAGTGGAACAACGACGATAAAGCGTGAACGATTATGAGACTATCAAACTTAATTCTTACCTTAATAAAGGATATAAACTATCATCCGATTTAATCTAATATCAAATCAACCCTAGATAAAAATCGTCACTTTACAGTTTCTTCCTAATAAGAATCAAATCACTATAATTCTAATATTATACCTTCAGTTGCAATCTCACCTGATTCGAGTATATATCTTCTCTCCTACTCTCTCTCAAGCTAGAAAACCTCAACTATACTTTGTTAGTAAATTTAAATATCACAATTTTTTTTTTTTCCAAAGGGGTTTTTTTGGAAAAACGAATTTACAGCCCAAAGATTTCCCAAGAGGATTAATTGAAGAAACGCGTATAAGTCCGTCACAACATGAGAAATTAAAAGAAGGATTCTTCAAATTTCAGCTCAAAAACATGAATTTAATTAGCAGAAAAGGAAATTTTGAGTCAAAATACGTATTCGGAATATGCGTTGAGTCAAAATATTATGTTCCAAATATAGAATATTCTAAACATACAGTCAAACTTTTCTAAAATAATTCATAGAAATTTGAAAATGAAAATACACTTGATCATACAATCCAATCTACTTCAAGGTTTCTTAAAAATCTTTTTAAATATTGAATACAAAGAAAGTGGAAATTCGAATCTATATATTTACGCTCTTTATTCTTCGAAGTTTTCTTTGCATTCATCCATATTTTAAAAAAAATTCATCAACCCATCTAGAAGGTTAAAACTTGAAAGTCGCGAAAGAGAACTTCCTCGTCTCCGTGCACGCGACCTTGGTTCAAACGATTCTCAATTAGAGGTTGAAAATGAAAATTTATAGAACACCTGTTCCCACGCCATTGTTTTCAGGCCCTCAACAACTCAGCAGCTTAGAAGCGGAAGTCGAAGTCGAGTCCTCAGAAGAGAAATCGTTTGTCACACAGCGAGAGGAGTTTTAATTGCCTACCTAATTAATTTCTCTTTTCCTATGCAACGTAAGGTTAACGGAACTCAGATACATCCGGAAAGATAAGAATTACGGCATTCTTCTGTCGATCTTCTAGAAATAAGATTCCACATTTTTATTTTAGGAATGGCAACAGGACAGACGATAAATTTTAGCAAGTTTTTTTAATTTTTTTTTTATGGAATTGGAATGAAATATTTCATTTACATAAAAAAAAATGAATAGGAATTAATGGATTTTTTTTAAATATATTTTTGCTTTCAAAAAATTATTTTCCGTTATTTATGAATGGCAACCAATACCGATGGACCGATTTTACGTTCCACGGATCTTTTTTCTCACAGAACCGAAGGTAAATTTTATATTTATGTCTGTGAAAGAGAACAAAGTTGTAAGTTATTTCGTCAAACGTCTTCTACAATAAGAATTTTATTTTTTAAATTTCATGCCATGCTACTCATTAAATAAGTATTCTGTTTTAACATGAATTACGGAGTTATTGAAATATCAATGATATAAAAATGAGATGTTCATTTACAGTATCTGTTACATGTCAAAAACAATACTGTACAGAAAAAGAAGTGTTCCATCATTTCATCTGCTACATTTCCAGAACTTTTTAAATCATGGACCAAATGGGCCTTGAGCCAGATCATCGGCCTCGGGGGTGCCTCGTCTCTCTCTCGGTCTCTATTCTACCGCTTTGAAGTCATGATCCTAATAAATTTAATAGCCAAAAATTATTCTTGGATATCTTACCTCAGAAGCTAGACAGCCCAGGATGGGCATTGGCCTTCTGAAGAAGCCTTTTATAGGGCAGCCTTCCTCCTGCTAGTGTTCTCCAATTTTTAGTTCTCAAAACTAGGAGATCTTTTTTAGGCCATCAATCCATTTCAGATTCTGACCTGCCTTTTTCCATGTTCCAATTGATTGGGCATTGAAGACTTTTTTAATGGTGCGGTCTTCGTCCATTCTGACAACATGGCCTGTCCATTTAATTCTTTGTACTTTGGATGAAGTTAACTATGTCAAATTCTTTATACATGAGTGATAGAGTTCTAAATTTGATCTTCTTTGCCATGTACCATTTCCTTGAATTCCTCCAAAAATAACTCTTAGAATCTTTCTTTCGTAGATAATCATGTTCTCATTTGTTCGAGACATGGATAAAGTTCCACATGCATAAGTTAATTCTGATCTTAAAAGACTATTATACAATAGAACCTTTGTTTTTCTTTTGATTACATTCGATTTCATACATTTTCATATTCCATTAAGACATCTATTAGCCACAGTAATTCTGTTTTGGATTTCAGTGGTACAATCATTCCTATTGTTAATTTCAGAACCTAAATATGTGAAACTGTCACCAACTTCAAAAATTATACTCATCAATTTTAAAGTGGGATTGCCGAAGCACGATTATTCTCGGATGTATTCTCCGAAAAAGTAGGAATTTCGAACTATATGCCAACTGGCAACTATGGCATATAACTCCGAACGAAAAGTCATGTACGTCGTCGTGTTCATATCCATGAAAATTTAACATTCTTGACAGTTATTCTGAAGAAATAATTAATAACTTTGAGGATTTAAAATGAAAAAAGAATTGCCTAGTAAAACTTTACTGGATTATGGATTGCTTTTGGTGAATTTTACATGTTCGAATTTTATGAAATTCGACAAAATGGTCGCAGGACTTCTTTTGAAAAGGGCCACAAAGCCTCAAAAAGTCTCAAGACGCTACTGAGCTTTTCTTTCCCCAATCTGAGAGTGACTACAGTACCAAAGCCATAATAAATGAGGACGAATTTAGTAGCCAAGGTAGCTTACTTGTCTTTGTCTAAAACTTTTGACCAGTTTCGTTTCCATTGATTAGTTGGGTCGCGCGAGTCCGGATGCCACTACAGATCTATCATATAAAGGGGCTGATGCACGTAAAATACATTGAGTCAAAGACTTCACGTAAGTAGGGAGTGGATATTTCGAGAAGAGGGGCTTATCACTTGACGAAGGTTCAAAATTAAGATGTCCGTCGCCACTTATCCTCTTGTTTCTTCAGAGCGCGAGTTAATGAATAATGATCGATCATGGATGAAAATCTCATTTAACAGCTAATTTAATTTCCGAAAGCCTTAAAATTAGTGAAAAAAATGAAAATCATTTTTTTCAATTCCTACACACACTATTAGGTCACACACTCTATATATTTACTATCTTGGTGTACCAATCGTTAATAAAATATGATTTTAAAAGCGCTCAATTGAGCTGAAATTTTACAGACGTGATTGCTTGGATGACAATACAATAATTTAATTATAATCAATAAAATACCTGATCAACATTAATTATTTAAATAATACAAATACAGCCACGTTGGTATCCTTTTTGGTGACTTAGCGACCCTTAAGGACTTGAGTCAAAAACTTGAAACGGTTTTTTTCAATGCGCATTCAGTTGAACCGAAATTTTATATACACGATTGTTTTGAATTTATCAATACGATACTCTCCTTAAATGATAATTAATAAAATTACCACTACTAATGCTGTGTGATTCTGTCATATGTATATTCATATTTCTATTAATTGTAACTATTTAATAAAAGTAGTAGCTAAAATAAAAAATTTCTTTGTTGATCTACAGGAATTCGACATAAAAATTTTTATATTACTTGTTTTTTTTTTTAAAAAAAAAAAAAAAACGTTGATACAAACGTATAATACGTCCTAAAATGCCAACGAAATCTAAAGATTTAGTCAAGTACCAAGAATAATACAAAGATCTTGCAAAATTAAGAAAAGCAGAATATTAATAGCTTTCCTAATAAAGAGGCCAATACTATAAAATATTTTGGAAAGTATTTTATGTACTCAAAACCTCATTCAGGAAGAAAATGTAATGTACGATTGTTGAGCACCAAAGACCATACGCACAAATGCTTTTATTATCAATAAGTATTGTGAAATAATTAATTAGCATTTTTTTCCAAAATTTCAATTTAAAGTTTATATTTTTATTAATTTAAGTAATTTATATTCGTATTAGTGTATGTATATATACATTAATTATTAGTTGAAACATATATGAATTTAGTGTTAATATTAAACACATAGGTGTGTTATGCTAAGTGTATAAATGCCATAATGTTAAGTGTTTAAATGTTAAATATATAAAAGAAAGTAAACGTGCTAAGAGTTTATGAAGCTCTGATTTCTTTCACAAAACACTTCTTTTTTTACTCAGTTTTTCGAATTAAATAAAGTTTTTTTTTTATTTCATCTTACACAGTTAACATATAACACAACTCTCTTTTTCAATTCCTACTATTAGCTCACACTCTCTATATATTTATTTATTTATTTTCGTGGAATTTTTAACTGTTAATAAAATACATTTTAAAGCGCTCAATTTTTTGAGCTGAAATGAAAAAAAAACATGATTATTTTGGATGACAATACAGTAATTTAATTATAATTAATAAAAGTTAATTGATTAAAACTAATCATTCAAAGAATTACCAATACAGCCATGTTGGCATCATTTTTAGTGACTTAGCGACCCTTTTGGTGACTTGTGCCCAAACTTTGGTTTTTCTTCTCAATTTTAAAGCGCTCATTTGAACTGCAAACTTTTTTTAAAAAAAAGACAATTTAATTATAATTTTTTAAAAAATTAATTGACTGAAACAATCATTTAAAAAAATTCAACACACCACGTTGGTTTCATTTTTAGCGACTTGGGTCACAACTTTAAAAATTTTTTCTCAGCTTAAAACATTCAGTTGAACTGAAATTTTTAAAACACGATTGTCTTAGATAAAAAACGATACTTAAATGATAATTAATAAAAAACAATTACCTCTTAATGTTGTGATTCTGTCATATGTATATACATATGTTATTAATTGAACTATTGAAAAAAAAGTAGCTAAAAAAAAAATTTTTTTTTTTTATTAACCCAAAGAAGGAACGAAATTTTTCTTTTTTATATTACTTGTTTTTTGGCTTAAATTGATATTGTTTTTTTTATATTACTTTTTAAAAATTTTAAAAACCCTTTTTTTTTTCCCACAGTTTTTCGTGGATCGTATCTATCGAGTAAAAAAGGGTTAGGTGATATGCACACTTCGGGTGAAAGTAAGAATTATTTCAATGAATTCTGATAACAGAACGGCAACGCGGCACAACTGATGTGTGTACGCTTTATTTTAAAACCAAACCCCCCCTTCTAATGCTAATAACGATAATATTCAGTAATATACGAAAAAAGTACGATTCCACAAAATCTGGAGAAGGAAAAATAATGAATTATTTTTTATTCTTGAAGTTAGTTTTCAAACACAATTCAAATGTAAAGGTTATTCATTACAAAACACACAAATAATACTTTTAAAAGTTTAAAATAAAAATTTTAAGAATAAAATTTTTTTTATAAGTTTTTAATGCCCAAAAAGGAAAGAACTTTGGGTTGCAAATTTTTGAAATTATATTCATTTTTTTTAAAAATATTCTACAGAAAATTTTTTTTAAAAAAAAAACACAATTTCTTTTTTTAATCGATGTTAATGAGTGAAATGCTAATTAACTGCATTAATTTGGAGTAATGCCAAAACCATTAATCCAAAATTAATAGCTTCGGGGATTTAATTTTCTTTTATTAATGCATGAAACAATTATTTCGAGCGTTTTAGCAGTGATTGCAGAACATGTCAATTTTCAAAATGAAAATAATTCATATCCCCACCCCCTTCTTTTTTTTCTGAGCTGCTTTCGTACCCAAAAAAAAAAAAAATGTTTAAAAACTTTAAAAAAAAATTTTTGATGTGTTAAGTCTTCGAGAAAAAACAACAAAATCGGGGTTTGTAAATTGTTTCCCTTGCCTTAAATCTCGGGCGGGCAAAAAGAAAACAGACCTTTTTTTTCTCTTAAAGTGAAAAGTTTATTGTTTCAGAGAGTGAAAAGAAAAATATTTTTCTGCAGAGAGAGAGTGTTATCGTTATTATTTTGTATATAAAAATTACTCCCCAAACACGCAGAAATAACTAAAAATCCTTTTTGAAAATAATGATAGGAATAATTTCAAACTATTCGCAAAAAGTAGTCGTTTTAATTATGTGATATTTGCATTTTATAAGACAATCAACTTTCGAATTTTATGCATTATGCTTAAAAATCTGTTTATTTTGTATTCCACATTTGGCAACAGAAAAATTTAAGCGAATTCATTACTTCTGATGCTGATTAAGTAAGAAATTACTTAATTATTTTGTAATGATTTAAATTATGTGTGTATTTATTATTCGGATCAAAAAGTCAATTTTTACATCATTTATAATAAATTCACTTGTGAGAAAAAGCTTTTTAAGGACATCATAGAAACTTTTGCTTAAAGTCAAATACGAAGTTAAATATATTGATAAGAATTTGATCTTTCTTTGGTATTGCATTCAAGTGACATAATGAAATATAAGTGAAGTTTCCCTTTATTTTAAATGACATTTAAACGACAAGGAGGAAACACAATCACACAATCTCATTTTTCCAAATTTCCACAGTTCTCTTAGCTTCTGTGTGCATACAGTAGTTCTCATTGATGAGTATTCAACGACATACAGAAAAATTTTCAAAGCTCATGACCTATTGAATGCGAAATTCTGTCAAAAAGCATAACGGCTCATAAATGAAAGACAAATACATACACTCCTGGCCAATAAGATTGATACACCATGAAGGAAGGATGATACTAATGTCAAATCCTCACAGTAGGGAAAAAACGCTGAGATAAGAAAGTGATTAACATTTGAGTGCAATCGAAAAATGCAGAAGGGAGAAACGGAACTTAAAACTCTGTAGAAAATAAAAGTTAAGCAGTGGGTTCTTTGATTCAGAAATCGTATTTGCATTTTGGTTGTTCGTTAGAAAATCGTCTTATATCTCGTATAATAAGAACTCATTTCCAGCACATGTCAGTAATCGTCAATAGTAGGATTGTGTCATATAGAGCAGTGAGTCCCCAAAGTGGTAGTCCACTAGAAAATTTCGCTGGTCCCCAGAAAAATGTGTGGGGGAAATATACTTGTTCATCACGTTAAGTTGTGTTTTAAGATTCATTGAAACATTCTAGTCATAACATCACGTGAAAAATTATAAAAACACTTCTTCATAGAATAATGCCATTTCATAGAACAACGCCACTGTAAATAAGTCGCGTAGCTGCATTGTTTTAGCTACGTGTTTTGTCTCGTCTCGTTTCTCACTCTTCTGGATGGCAGTGGATGGCAGTCTATTTTGGGCATCTGGACTGATGCACAGTCCTCAATCCCATATCTTAACAGTCTTTGATGTGGGGCTTGGCTTTCGTTGAACTAAACACACAGTCTGCGATGTAGCATGCAGGCTATTGGCTGCGGCGATGGAATCCGGGAGGAGGGGTGATCTTCATGTCGTGGAAGGTTCATGCACGCCCATTAATTTTTCCTTCTTTTTATTTTTTCTTTCTTTAATTTATGTCACCCCATCCCTTATGATCTTTTTTATTAATTCTGATGAGGAGGTACGTCCCTCATTTAGGGACAGGTACTCAGTAATTTACATGCCACTTGCCAGGCTTCATGCATGGCTGAGAGCTATGTGGGTGTTCTCTCATTGGCTAGAGGTGGAAGTGAATATAGCCTCTGGCTGGCTGCCCAATGGAGATATGTAAAATTTTAAAAAGTAGAAAGTGGAATACGCTTGTCCAGTGGGGTAAGAGATAAGATAATAATAAAAGAAGAAAAATTAAAGATTTAAAAATTTACTAGGGTGCAATAATTACATAATTATTGTGAGGATAAAATAATTAAGGCGGGTTGTATGAATCCAGTAGGATTCTTCTCGGCCTTTTGGTAATCTCATTACTATTAAACACATCTAAATTGATCATATTTGCATTTTTTGTTAACTGCAAATTATATTGAAGAAATTTATGGCTATTTTTTGAATGTGAGCTTTGAAACTATTGATTTTTAGAGCTTTATTAATGTAATCATTTCGCATATAGCGACAAGCTTTTACGATCACTGAATAAAAAATTTTTTGCACAGTTTTAAAAAAATATTTATATTAGTTTTAGCAGCATAACCCCAGAGGGGACAAGCGTTGAAATTTTGGGACGATAACGGCTGTATAGAGGCACGATTTATACTTAATCGTTTCTCACTCTTCTTCACATATTGTCAGGGGTCGGCCTTACAAGATCGTACTGTCACGTCACAGACCTTGAATCAAGAAGTAGATTTGTTTGCCACATGGACTATACGACCATTATTCAACTTCCCTCGACACTGCAGCATAACGACTTGTACCCAACAACAAAACTTGATACAAGATTAGGCACCAGATTTGCATCTGCAGCATTTTGTGTGAAGAATTTCCTGAACTTTTTAAATATAAACGCATTCTCTCTATATAAAATTCTGCATAGAAATAAAGGAAAATAAACAAAAGTGTCATAGGACTTTCTTTCTTTCATTTTTCTTTTTTTCTTTTTACATTGAATGCTATTAATATGAAGGATTTGAAGTTAGTTCTTATTCGTGAAATAAATAAATACAAACTTTTCCTCACAAGCATTTGATGTCTAATTGTTTGTGTTTTTCCTGTTTCGAACGTATAACTCGTCATTAATTCGTGACCTTGATACCGTAATCAATACCTCTGAAGTAAAGAGAAGGAAATGGGTGCTTTCGTTTCTTTATCGTAATTTTCAAAATACCTTATTATTACATTATTTGTTCTATAAAACCAAAGAATTATAGTTAATAATATAATTTCAGGAAATAAAGCTTATATGCATTATTGGTTTGTTGAATGCGATAAAGTATAACAGGGGAGAAATAAAAAACGAAACAAATACATAAATCATTTAGCCGAGAAACAGCGATAAAAACTCGTTGTTGTTGAATAACCAAAACATTAAACTCATGTACGGGATGTTTTTTAGTCGCGTGTTATAGTGCTTATCTCACTGAAGACTCCGTGGCCGACTTGCTGTAGTCCTAATGCCACTGAAGACTCACTGAGTATTATGTCGTGGCTCAAAATCCTCACGTTGACATGATGTGAAAGTTAGAAAAGTGGGATACCATCTCAGGTGTCATCCTCGTCACTTGATCGTGGCTCAAAATTACGAGGTCTGTCGCCAACTGATCCCGTGTTGCTTTAAGTCCGACGTTGATAAACACTCACTCACTCCACTGAAGACCCATTCTATAGAGATGGATGCCTGCTCGGGTGTCAAACTCGTCCTCCAATCGTAACCTAAAATTAGTTGTGGTTAGCTAATTGAGGATAGAGGTACAGAGGTTTTCGAGTTGGAAAAACCCACATAAGATACTTTTTCACATAATTTGGTCAAATTAATTTTCATGAGAAGATATTTAAGAAACTTCGTGACAGGTTTTCCAGCTTGTTTTCCCTTAACTATCCTCTGGTGTAGTTTGATATAAGAACCTTGTCTTTTGAAGAAACCGTTATGTATGAAAATTAGCATTGGTATTCAAACAGACTTGAAGAAAAGATAGGAAAATTGCCCTAAAGAGCATACTTTGAAGTTTCAGTAAAGGTTACCCAAAGATTAACGAATTTTCTGAAATTCATTACAAGTCTTGCACCAAGATTGACTTCATAGAGAATCGTGAGTGGATTTTCTTGTGCATCCTTCAAAATTAGTTGCGTTGAAGAAATATTTAAAAATACTAAAATTTATATTTCGTAAATATTCGGTTAGGTAAAATATTTGTGATATTTAGGTTAAAAGAAAAATGGTAATAGATACTTAAAATTTTATCATGTATGTTATTATTACGGGCGCAACGGTGCCTTGAGTGGCTTAAGCTGCCACAACTTCAATTTTAAAAACATGTACGTTTTCACCATTTTTTTAAAAAAAGTTTATTATTATATACTTTTAATTAATTTTTTTATCCATTTAAAGAACATATTGTAGTCAAATACTCAAAATAGTCAAAATACTTGACTGCAAGTAATCAAAACTAGCAATATTAAGAAACTAGCACATTAAGACCCCGCTTAACGCGGGGTATACGTTCCATCAAAGTTGAGCGTTATATGAAACAGCGTTAAACGAGGTTATCTCATCATGTAAATAATGGGGTTAGGGCAGTGCTTCTCAAACTTTCGGCACTAGCGCCCCCCTTTTTAATCACAAAAAAGGGGGGCCCCTTCAAAAAAACATCAAAATACGCTCGTCTACGTGGTAAACGGTGGGGAGCGAATCGCGTAACTTTTAATCGGCAGTTAAGGAATTATTTATAAACCGTACAAATTATCAAGATAAGTGTTAATACAAGCCCATGGGTACGGTAATTATCAAACTTGTTCTTAATTTGTATTGTTAAATTAATACGAAATATACATTGTACAGTACTGAAAATTTTTATAAGTGTATTATATATTTTTATTATATCAGAAAGTATTTTGTTTGCTTACTTTCAGAAAATTAAAATATTTTAAATAGTCTTTTGTTTTCCCCCTTTTCAAATGTCGGCCCCCAGAGTTATCGCGACCCTCAAGGGCGCCCCCCACAGTTTGAGAAACTCTGATTTAGAAGCATGTTAGTATAGTTGCTCTTGAAAAGTTAAAAACTTAAATGAACTACCTATTTTTTTTATCCTTGCTTTAAATATTCGCAAAAATTCTTAATTATCTTTGGATTCGCGTTTTGATTCTATAAACTATTTCATTGAATGTGTCCTCTTTTAAATTTGATATTTCTATTTTTCTTCAAAGGCAGCACGATGAAAAAAAGGGGTGAATAGAACCCCGTGAAGTTATATTCAGATCTCGCACATTCATATGCAATATGTAAATTTGAAGCAGTGAAAAAAAATTTAATTTTTTAAAAATCAAATTGCTGTTTTATTCTCGCTTTAAAACCGCCATCATTCGCAAAACTTTTTAAAAATTTAATAATAACACAGAATAACTGAGCTTTTGGAGTGTTCTTGGAATATGACTGAAAAATTACATAAAAGTTCATTTTTAATTTAAACATAATTTTATGAAAGTCGATATTCTTTATTAAATAGAAAAGCCGAAAATAAAATATTTGTTCCATCAGCGAATTAATTATCAAATAAATGAGTGATTAAAAATATACGCGAATTGCGATACTACTTTTGCACTACTGTTTTCATTAACTGCAATTTAGTCAAAAAGCAATGTAAGGCAACGTAACAATTATTTAACATCATAAAAATTTAGAAATTTCAAATAAGTTTCAGAAGAATTTTTGTTTACTTATTGACTACTTTTGAATTCCTGTTTTCATTTCACTCGCTGTTCTTCGATAGATTCCTTCAATTTTTTTACAACTATATCTCGGTCTACAGGCACACTTTTTTTTATTATTATCAAAGTAATGAACATAAATTCAAAACCTCTGCCAAAACATGTAACTTATTTCCTATTCAGAATTTGCCGACAGACGGGGATTTCAAAAGAAATTCTTGTGAAGTTCTTAGTTTCTTTATTCTTCTTCCCTCAAAATTGAGAATTAATTGTTTATAGAATTATCTCGACATACATCCTTAATATATTCAAGATCCTCCGACAAAAAAAAGTACAACGTATTCAAAATAAAATTTTCCACAAAAATATTAGTAATATTCATTTTTACGAAAAATATCGTTATCACCATTTTTCTTACTGATAAGGTTGCATAAAATTATTTAAATAGTGCTTATAATACTAAAATATTTGAATACAAGTTTGTTAGATAAAATAAAAGAAAATTTAACAAACTTTGATTTTCTTTTCCTAACTCTTTTCTTTTCTTGGATCTGGAATCGAATTTGACTTAAACTAAAAAATTATGTCCAAATAACTCTGATTTCATTACTTTTTGCTAGTAAAAACACATGAAGGTTTATTTCAATGAGATACTTCCTTTTTCATACAATAATTTACATATATTCAACTATAGCTGTTTTATCTTCTTCTGAAACTTAGTCACAAAACTCAACACAGTTCGCATTACTGAAGGAAGCCATTTGAGGTGCTTTGAATTCTGGGGGTTAGTTTAACTGTTGTGCAATTGTAAGCAGTGCCGATTTAAGCTCATTTCGGGCCCTTGGCACAGAAGATCTACGGGCCCCTTGGACATTGCAGATCAAGTTTTATAACCAGAAAGCCTGGTTATAAAAGCTTATCGGGCTCTTCTGGGCGCCAGCCCCAAGCGCCCAATAGATGAACTGGCACTGATTGTAAGGTTGAATTCCTTAATATCAGTCGTGCGAATAATGAAACACTTTTCTCTCTATCAAAAATGTCTTCCATCTCAGGAAATAATAGTAGCCGAAGTCTGCTGTACGCTTAATCATCTTAGCATTTACTTTATCTATCTGTTGATTTAGGTACGTAGTTGCACTCTGATAATCGTTTTCGGACCGTTCAAAGAACCAACTTCTCTTTGCAGAAAGTGTAAATTTTAACTCCTGGAGTTCTCTGCAATTTTCTTTATACTCGATGGGACTCTTAGAATATTTCCCGATTCTATTTCTATACTCGATGGAACTCTTAGAATTTTCTCAATTCTTTTCCTATATTCGAAGGAGCTCCTAGAATCATTCTCGGTTCTTTTTATATACTTGATGGAACTTCTAAAATCTGTCACAGTTTCTTTCCTATACTCGATGGAATTCCTGAGATAATTCCCAGTTCTTTTTCTCAACTTGATGGAACTACTGGGATATTTGTGAATTCTTTTCCTATACTCGATGGAACTCCTTGAATCTTTTCTGAATCTTTTTCTATATTCTGAATTTCTAAAATCTTGGACAATTCTTTTTCAATATTCCATGGAATAAAATATTTCACAATTCTTTTCTTGTACTTGATGGAACTCTCAGAATCTTTCCCAATTTTTTTCCATACTTCATGGAACTCTTGGAATCTCTCACAGTTATTTCCCTATACTTGATGGAATTCCAGGAATCTTTCACAATTCTTTTCCTATACTGGATGGTACTCCTGGAATCTTTAACAATTCTGTTTTGAACTCGACGAAATAGCTTTTTTTAACTCATCTTATTTGAGGAAGTAATATACTATTCCCATTCAGTTACAGCTACGTCGTTTTTGTATATATTTTTTCTTAACTTCTATTGGTGGTTCCGTAATAAAGCTGACAATCCTAACTGGGCTTATTTTGTGAGTGTACTTTATAGTGAGGTTGTCTGAAAAATGATGCTTGGTTTTCAATTAAGTCATATTTCGAGGAAAACACCGTATTTCTTCCTCGTACTTTATTTGTCCTTCTCAAGTTTATGTAGCTCCTCCTCAATCAGCTTCTCTTTGTGTGTGCGCGTCCCCTAACTCCTCCATATCACCATCACTAGCATCCAGGTTAACAGACCTGTCCAGAGAAGCAAAACCCTCAACTATAGACACAGCACGCAAATTCTTATTTTAGTCACTGTCTCTAGGCTCAAATCTCTCCAAGCAGAGGTTAAATTATCTAAAGGAAACTTCTTCTGGGTTTTACCATTAAGAGACATGCAATGAATGTATACGGATCGTATTCCAGCTGAAAAATTTCGCATCCAGACAGTTGCTATCAAGTTGGACTTACGTCAAAACAGAAATCCCTATACAAATCTTTAATCAAAGATTTTTTTAATGAAAATGATGATACAAAAATTAATATTTTTATTAGTTATAGCAGTGGTCTTCAACCCCCGGTCCGTGGATCAAATACTACCGGTCCGCACAAGAAACATTAAGTTATTTCTCTTTTATTTACTGTTGTATATTTTTCTTGGGTTTGGGCTACTTTTTATGAAAATCACTTTATATTAATTTTTTGGTGTAGCTATATTTTATTCTGAAGTCACGATTAAATACAATTAAATTAAAATTATTAAATCAAAACAGTCTAAAATATAAACAATCAACATCCTCTCCTTCAGAGGGACGTGATAAAATTAACAAACGTTGACCTGTCCGCGGCGATAAAAAGGTTGAGAACACTGAGTTATGTCACCCAACCGGTATAGTGGTTAGCGACGCTGACTGCGGTGCTGTAGAGACTGGGTTCGAATCCCGGAGAAGACATAGATGTTTGTAAATACATAGTGCCTTTGCGGCATGGGGGTACTCTAAATAGCCGTCGTGCCGCAAGTCCTCTCGTGTGGAAGAGGAAGAGAGGTGGGAGGCCCTGACCACCCCCAGGGTTTTCTCTCTCTAAATTGGGGTGGAACCGAGCAAAATCGTTCTGTCACCTACATTGTACTTAAGGCTAACGACAGCCGCGATGAATTTCGCGGGCCTCGCGCGATCTGACTTCGTCAGGCAGGTGGCATTAGTCACAACAACAACACTGAGTTATAGCAATGCTATCAAGAGAAGATATAAGCGAGGAAGTCCTTAACAAATATTGTTTTTGAAGGCATTTTTGAATTGCTGGATAACCTCAAATTCTATAGATAGGAATACTATCAATAGAGTCAAACATCAATCAGTTGTATGATACATCGCGAATAGAACAAATAAATTAAATTGCTGTGAATTATAACAAAATAAAAAATACGTTTAAAACAGAAAACACCTAGGGAAGTCTGAAAGTGGAAGAACGTATGATAAATTTAAGTCGTTTTAAAATCAAATAACAAAAACAAAATTACAGATTAAATAGTTTTTATAACATTATAGTATTTTTAAAAAAATGCACAAAAATTAAAATTTACAACTATTTGTTTAGACACGCAAGATTTCATAAGTAGAATCTTTGAATCTTTACGTAGATAAATATACAGTCGGACCTCTATATAACGAAATCACTAAATCTCGGGAAAAAGTTCGTTATATGGAAAATTCGTTATATAGAGATTCATCTTTTAATATACTTTATATAAACCACATAAAACAAATTTTAAATTCATAAACACTATATATTAAACAAAAGTTTTTAAATTAATATATGTATATTTTATATATATCATACCCATCAAAAAACTGTAAGGAAAACAAGAAAAAAGAATGTCGAAGAATTCACAATAATTTTAAATATTAAGAAAATAATTTTATTCTAAGATTAATGAATTTTAAGGACATTATATAATTTAAAGCATACAAGAGTAATATTAAATATACATTATTTTAAAATTAGAACACGGAGACACTTGACAACTCCACTGAGGGTGAAAAAGGATATCGTAGATGTTTCTAGTGAACTGGGCAATGGGGGTTCAGGGTTGCACTTCTTGGATGAAACGTCCATAACTCTATTGCTCTTAGAGAGTTAGGATATAATAAAACCAGTTCAAAATTTTTAACTAGAAATGAAAATGTCTAGAAATACTTTAAAACAAGTAATATAAAAAAATAGTTTTTAAGTCAATTCCTACTTAGATCAATTTTATTTTAGCTTCTTTTTATTAAATAGTTACAATTAATATAAATATGTATATACATAGGGCAGAATCACAAAATTAAGTGGTAATTAGTTTTTTTAATTATCATTAAAGTATCGTATTGTCCTTTTAATTTCAGTCCAACTGAATGCTTTAACACGTGAGAAAAAAACTTTTTCAAGTTTTGACACAAGTCGCCAAAAGGGTCGCTAAGTCGCCAACGTGGCTGTATTTGTAATTCCTTAAATAATTAGTTTTAATCTATTAATTTTATTAATTATAATTAAATTATTGTATTGTCATCCAAAATGATCCTGTATATAAAATTTCAGCTCAATTCAGCGCTTTAAAATGTATTTTATTAACGATTGAAAATTCCACCAAGATAAATAAATAAATATACAAATATATAAATAAATATATATATATAGACAGTGTGAGCTAATAGTAGGAATTGAAAAAGGGAGAACAAAAATTGGATCATAAAAGAAAAAGTTCGTTGTATAGAAATTCATTTCGCTATAGAGAGGTTATTTTAGGAAGAAAATCGTGGAATGTTCAAGGTTCCAGGGAAAAGTTCGCTATATAGAAGAAAAATTCGCAATATAGAGGTTCGTTATGTAGAGGTTCTCTCGAGTGTAATTTTAAAAAAATCTTTCTAATTAATACTTGATTTACACTTTAGATATGTTCTTGGAAACCGAATCAATTCAAAACAAGGTACAGAGCAAATTACGAGATGAAGAATAAACTGGTTCATTAATCTTTATATATTTTAGTACTCCTACTATTTATAAATCTCTATTTTCTAATTAGAAAAACATAAAATAGAGATTAACAATATCAATTACGAAAGAGTAATAAAAAACATAAGAAAACCAATTAACAATGTGTATCTTAAAAATAAAAGCATTAAAAAAGGCAAAAAGAAAAACATTATTCCATAAAAAATGAAAACAACCCCAAAAGAATAAAAATTTTTTGTGTAACCTTCATTTAAAAAAAAAAAAAAAAAAAAAAAAAAGCGAGGATTAGTCATAGCTTTTGAAAAACTAGAATTCCCCTTTCTTTCGGTAAGCATGTGTTTTTTTAACCCCCTTTTAAATAACTTCATTTTGTATGTTAACGGAATCTTGTGGGGCAAAATTTTTACCCATTTTAAAAAAGTCAGATTAAATTCAAATTTTCCCTCACCTTGTCCAGGACCGATGACAATACTATAATTTAATAATTTAGTTCCATTGTCCGGGATCATAATCACCCACAAGTATTTACGATTTCCTATTTTCAGATGGGGTCCCGCATCTGGCGACAAATTTCAGATCCCATTTCTAGATTTGGTGACTAAAAGATTAAGTTAAAAAAGGGTTCTAAAACTATTTGGGGTGTTTTTAGTTTTTTTTTTAAACTATAATTTATTTTAATCAACGGAAAATTCATCAGTTTTTTTCACTGGTACCGTCATTTTGGAAAGGTTGCTTTTTTTTTTCCCCTTTAATTTATAGTTGGCAAACAAATTCCCAATGCTTAAAAAAAATCAGCGATCAACATTTTCTTATTTTAGATTAGATTTTATAGTTTTTATTCATGCTATATAATTGCTGCTCACATCATATAAGTGTCAGGCATTTTAGAATATCATGATTAGTCAACTAAGAATGCAAACTTTTCGTCCTTTTTGGATTATTAGGAACTGGATGAATTGAAATTTTACATTTGTCCTTTTTTAATAGAAATTCCATCATTGCTTTTAATATATCTTTATTTTTGACCTGACAAAAAAAAACAGATCAGAATGATAAAACGATGATAATGTTATCAGTTTTTAACTTTAAATAACATTGATCAATTATTATCAATAATAAATGAAGTTTAGATTTCTATACTCCAAAAGAAAAAAACACGATATTGCTGTGCTGTAATTAGAATATCCATTAAAAATTTCTCTGAAAATATTACCAATAACCTATGTAAATAATAACTTATTTCCTCGAAAACCTGATTCAAATTTAAGATTTTGAGTACATTAATTTACATATTAATGATATTTATCCAATGTAATGAAAAGTTTTTATAAACGAGACGTTTGCCACTTGTACTTTGTGTCAACTTAGTCCTTGAAAATTTAAAATAGGTGTAATAGAGGAAAGTTAAGAGAAAATGTCCTTAATCTTTTGAACTGAATAAAAAAATGATATTTAACTTTAACTGCAAATGTAATGAAATTTATATTATTCTCTATCAAAACAGTACTAAAAAGGTTTTAGTTTAAGAGATTGACATTTAAAAAAATCTACCTGATAAGACCTCTGAAAAAAATATGCTTGTTTTGGTCTTCAAAAGCATTTCTCTCAGAAAAGTATTCTAATTTTAAAAATATTTTTGTTTGAGAACATCAGCAGCGAACTTAAAATCACCAAACGATTTTCTTTTTACTTTTTTTATTTTAACAATTCTCAATGAAAAGAGATTTTTTTTATCTTAGGTTATATGTTCTAATCAAGGCTTATTTTTCAGAAAAATATAGTTTTATTTAAAAAAAAAAATTTCAGTTATTTTGGATGCTTAATCAGCTGTTTGCCAATAATAAGGAATTAACTCGTATATAATAAGAGAAAAATAGATAATTTTTCCAATTTTTAAGAAACAGAAAGAGAAGCAGAAATAAAAATTTAATGCATAAAACGATAACACTGAATAACCGTGAAAAAAAAATTTTTTCTGACCATATGACCGGTTGGTAAAATTAATTTTGATATTAAAATTAATATTATCAATAATTTAAAATTAATGTATTCGAATACTTTGAAGACATTCAAAGAAAAAATTGAATTTTCATCGATTATATAAGATATGTTCGCGCAATTATATCAGCTTTACACATTGAACAAAAAATTTCAAATTTCTGTATAAATTTACCATTTAAGACTACATCATACGCTTGCGTTAAGACACAGGGTACGTAATAAATTCTTTCAGGGTAAAAAATAATTCTTTAATAAATAATTACTAATTTTTCAAGTTCCCTCAAATGTGAGACGCGCGTTCCATTTAAAATACAATTTTTGTAATAGTCATTTTTAAAAATGTATGTTACAAGAGCTATTTAAAATCTTAATCCAGTATCCTATCAGTAAACTTGCATTAAATTTTTTTTCACTGTTTCCGGGTTTCAAAATGAGCAATAGAACAAAGAAAAGTCATCCCAAGGAAATCGTTGATTTGGCAGAAATTCAGCTGTGACGAAACAGGAACCCTGTAAGCGGCGAGTCGAAATTGCCGCAATCGCTCGTTTGGTGGCGCTTCGAGCTGATTTTTGATCTGCTTATGTTAGATAAGCTCTAACAAGACTGTGAGATTAATTAATCTCTTACTTTAATTCCTGATAACTCATGACGTAAATCCAAGGAAAATAGTGACTTCGTCAAAATTAAATTTGGGGAATTTTTATTTTTAATATGAGAGATTGATAAAAAAATTTTTAATAATTTCAAAAAATTCTGAATTGTTAATCCTCACGGGGTTTTACAATCCCCCCCTTCAGATGAATTTTGTATCAAAATTTTGTGATGTAATACAAAAATTTAGAATGAATTCATGCTGTGTCATAATAGGACAATTTGTATATTTTTGTTACGAACCTAATTATATTAACGTATCGTACTATTAATTTCCTTGAGACACATAAATAGTTTTAATAGTTAACAATATTTATAATGTCATTTCTTGAGAATTTTGAAATGCAGTAATTACTGAACTAGATAAATTTTGCCATATTATATAACTATAGTAAAAGTAATTCAAAAATCAATAGTTTTCTTAAAAATCTATAGCTAAAATTTTTCATCTAATTATTCGTTTCTGAAAAAAAAATAATTCATCTTCTTTCAGTGTTGTAAAATATGGGTTTTTTTTCATTCAAAGAACACGCTAGTAAAAAGCCATCAGCGAAATGTAATAAAATTTCAAAAAACCCTGTATATTAATCAATTTTAATCAGTGATGTATGCATTTTTGTACATTAAAAAATGTATTTAGATTGTAACCAACAGTTTTATTCATTCATAAATATTTTTGACATAAATTTAGCAATATCGCATCAAATCCTAGAAGACATGTATAAATTTTTTCGATATAAATTTTTGACATTATATAAAGTGAATCAACACACGACACGCTTGCTTTTTAGAAGGGAAATGAATTATGAGCTTGTTATAGACTTTACAAAACAGTTATATATCCTAGTCTAATTTAAAAAATTCTAAAATACATTTTTAAAACGATATAATACAGAACATGTATCCATCAATACAATCTTATCACATGTTTTTCGGAAAGATTTTCTAAAATACACAAATAAACTGTATTGGATATTTTCGATAAAAAAAAATTTAAAGAAAAATCTTTTTTAAAAAAAATTTAAAAATTACTTATTTTGTCATTAAAAATTCTGAAACAGTGACCTTAATGTTTCTCTTTAAACCTCATGATTTAATAATGTTTTATATTTTACAGTTATCTTCCTAAAACATTTCAAACGTCAAACATTTTTTAAAGTCTGTTTCAAGAATCTACTTTTCTATCCTTTTAATTTTCAAATAGTTAATTTATTTAAAATTCTACATCCAAGAACAAAAATTATTTTTAATACAAAATTAATAAATCATGCTCTTATACATTTTTAGAGCATATCCCTTCCCTTTCTAAAAGTTTTGTCAATTACCGTGTTTTTTTTTTATTTTATTTTACTTCCTTTGCTGCTGTAAGATAAATACATTGTTTTTACCTTTAAGAAAATCACACACAAAACATGTCATTTATTGCAATGTATATAATTGTTTTCCTTCCTTCTGCATATTTTAGTTTTGATTTGGAAAAAGTTTCAGGAAAAAAGTATATTTTCTTTTAATATACTAGTTAGATTTACTAATATAATTAATAGAAGCACGTAAAAGTGATTAAATACGATCACTTCATTGGATCAGCGTTTCGAAAATTATAATAATGTTAAATTATTAATTTGCTTAGTATTAATCAATAACTCTCAAAGCCTAAAGAAAGCCTTTAAAAATATTCTGCTTAATGATGTTTTCAACAAAATACTTTGAGTTGTACAATTTCAAGTAAGTATAAAAGTTTAAATGGTTCCTTTTCATAGTATCCGGTGCACTAAATGATTTAATAATCAATCGTACTATTCGAATTTCATAAATTTAATATTCAACACACACAATATCATTTATGTTAAAACACTCATAAAGTATATTATAAAAAACAAGTTATAATTTTTTTTATTAGCATCATCTTAATTGATTTGGATTTCTATTAAAATTCAAATAACATTGTGATTTGTTCAAATTATAACTATCGATTTAAAATTATGTGCATGAAATAGCAGCATTTAAAATTTCAAAATAAATATATTCTTGATTATTTACTGTTCCATAAAGGGAGTAAAATATACTGTTGAGTACACACATACGGAAGGATTAACGAATTTTGAAAATTTCAGAATATACTTGGGTAATTAATTTCCAGTTATTTATTAGACTTTTTTTTTCTTCTGAAAATTCCTTCTGTAGAATACTTTAACTTCCGAGAAAATCTGAAGTTCGTTGACATTTTCATAGTATCAAAAGGAAGATTCAATTATCTTATTCATAAGTTGTAGAAAAGAAGATTGATAGGAACATATATGTGTAATAATTCCCTCTGGTATTCTTTTAAAATAACTTTTAATTCTTTAGTTCAGGACAAACGCCTTAATTTTAATCGTAATCGAATAGTAACATTGTATCAGAAAATCGCTCCCACCCGTTTCTGACCAATCCTGGCCCCAGTTAGAAAGAAGTTACGCGACTTTCACAGCTGGTATAAAAAGCGAAACTTCTTTGCGCTCATCCTCTTTATCTCTTTGTTTTAGCTATGTGATCGTCGCTGCTTTTTGTGCTTTATCTGTGTTCATGCGTCCCATTTAGTTAATTATTCCCAATCTGGTTAAACTTCATATGTCTATGTACTGTTTGAAATGTCCTGCTAACGTAAAATAAGGATAAGTAAAAGTACCAAGTCCCTCAAGTATGTTACGACTACACGAACATAATATTTAATAATCAAGAAAAAATTACTCGGTGTGGGTATTTCATATATATATTCAGATTAATATGAGGCAAGAACAAAATCAGAATAAAATATTTAAATTACTAAAGAGGAACTTTTTGAAACATTTTAAGAGTAAAGCACTTAAAAACATAGTTAATTTTAAACAACTTCAGCTGAACTATGCCTTTTAAAATTACTTTTACTCTCTTTAAACAAATTAAATAGCTGGAGAAGAGAATGCAAAGTAAAATTACAAAATAAATTTCAAATTAGTAATTTAAGAACAATACACCAATCTATAATATGATGTTATTGAATTATACTTCCTGTTTTAACACGTGGTTACATTCTATTTTAAATTTCAATTAATTGGCAGGGCAATTTAAAGCTACAATAACTGAAAGACAATCAAATACATCATAAATTTAATCCTACAGTAACTAATTTATAGAAACACTATTTCGAACTACGAAGGATTTCCGGAACACTTCTATAAAAAATAGTATGCTATAGAAGTGAATGTTCCGTTTAATCTTTATTGTGAATAGTATATATTCTATCAGATGAATAACATCCTTTGACTATTATAGAGATGGTTTTTTTCGAAGTTTTTACAAGATAAATAAAACTATCTGCAGCTTTACAGAGTTATTTAAAAATAGATCTTCGGTCTAAAATTATTATTCATAGATTTAAAAACGACGACGGAGAGTTCATAAAAATTATCTAGTAAGTTCTTTATGGATTATTCATTATGAATAATTAAAAATGGTAGATCATATACTTTTGAACTTCTACTAGACAAATAATTATGTTGAAACTTAATTACTGTAGAAAAACGAAAAATTCATTTGTTGTTTTTTTTTGTCTACTTTTATATATTTTGTTTTTAAAATAGTCTTTCACAGAAAGGAAAAAAAGAAAAGAAAATGAGGAATATTCGTGCGCTTAAGAAAACACAGCTGTGAAAACAAAAATGTGATTCTGTTATATAAAAGTTTCTTAAAAAAAACATTCTTTTTGTTTTAATTAAAACGTATATCACATTACTTTATAATAAAAAGATTTGCTACTGTTTGATATTAAATTAAATTAATACAAGTTGCTGTAGTACTGTTATTGTACAAGTATTTTCATGAAACGAAAAATAATTGCGAAATATTTATTTGCTACTAAAAATGGAGCTTAGTTGTTTTATAATTGATTTGACGTATCAGTCACTTTTATCACGCAACATATAGTCCCCTTAACAATAGTAATGAAATATTCAATACTGTGAAATAAATAATAACTTATTTCGTTTCAGAATGAATCGATAAAAAGATTTTTAAAAGCAAAAAATGTAAAAGTTACTCTCTAAAATACAGAATAGTAAAATTATAAATTATGTAACATTCAAAATTAAATATTCTGAAGAGATTAATATTAGAAACATCGTCACACACATCAAAGTATTCTGATAATGTAAGCAAGATTTCCTAACATAATGACAACAAAATATTCTGTTTCGTATTAACTAAAACTTGCCCACAGAATTTCTGAGGAATAAATAAAACAAAAAAGCCCTTTGGATTACAGAATCACAAATAATGATTAACTATAAAATGCTTGACAGATTATAAAGCTTTTAACTAAGCGTTCAAATTCTAATATTTTAGGGATGTGCAATAATAATTTAAAATATGAACTATGTACAAAATATTTGATCACCATTTTAAATAAATTGTTATGAATTTTTTTGCTGTTTTCTGAGCGCTATTTTACAAATATCTTCGCGCATCCAAAATATTGCATTGCTATATTTTTAAAAATTGGTTTTCGAAACAATCAACATGCACAATCACAGTTTTAACTAAAAAGCCTTACCTGTGTATTTAGAGGTTATCCGAATAGTGCAATAGGGAACACAGCTTAAGAGAACATTTAGTAATGGCAGCAGCAAGAACTCAACTGCACAAAGTTCACCAAAGGACAAGCTAACGATGTAACTCCCGAAAAAATAAAATTAAAAAAAAATATATTTGTGTCTTGCTGTGCGGAAAAGTAAGAGCGAAAGTTGGGGGAAGAACCGTTATCCTTCTATTTCAGACGTTCTAATTTTACCTTGCCTTGGCGAAGTCTCTGACGGTTGTGAAGATTCGGAAAAAAAAAAAGAAAGAAAAGAAAAAATGACGAAAATAATATTTTTCTTTTGTGTTATTTTTTTCACCTCTGAAGAAAAACCGACATTGTAATACGGTTAGTAGAGGAATTCGTCATCATAAGAACATGTCTTGCCAAAAATGAAATTCACTCTTTTGTTTATTTTTTTCCCTTTGTAGGCGTTCATAAACGTTTGTTTTAATTCTTGAGAAAGACTGATGTATTAGCTCTGTTTAGGTGAGATAACAAAGCCGTTTGGTTTATTTTCCCCTTTTCGTGAATTGAAGTGTTAATAAACAAAACAGAAAGCACCCCCATTAGCTTGCATGTTCTACATTCCAGTCTTTTAAAACATACGTTCTTCTCATTTAAGCAAGTCCAAGATTAAGCAGCTCATTGCAGTTAGAACTGGTTGAAACTCGCAGGAACCAAATAGAAACGAGAACTTCTGTTTTTAGCCATCAGTTAATTTTTGTTTCTTTTCGATTTCACTTTGCAATTCTTTAACCTGTTCTAATGCTTACACAGCCATTTGAAATGTAAACTCCCAATTCCTCTTACAAATGTTCTTTCATCTACTACATAAAACGCAGCTCTGCGATTTGATACTGTATTTCAAAATTTATATAACGACAGAATCAAATGTTTGGATAATGTTTACTGAATGTTTATTGTTGGTTGTCTTTCAAAGTTTGTTAACGCAGCTGATCACATTCGAAATCTTGAAACTTGGTCATAGACACTCGTTCTTAAATTCATGTTAAAGTATTTTAATTTCCTGCTTAAAAAACAACGTTAATATTTTCTAATTGAAAGTAGTAGTATTTGTGGAAAAATTCAAAATATAATGAGGTTTGTTGTATTATTTAAATTTTGTTATTAGAGAATAAAAAGTTAAATATATGCCGCATCCTCATTCTTCTTTATTTCCATTTTGCCATAATTAAAATTATCAGTGTTTAAAATAAGATAAAAACGAATTGATATATATATTTATATTCTTTTAAAGCTATAATTCAATTCATAGAATACCGAGGCACCTTTCAAGAAATAATTGACCAAATCAGTTAAAATGTGCAACAGATTAAAAATTTGACACTTTCCTAGCTATTCTATGATGAAATAGTTAGAAATTTTTTCTAAAAATTAACTAATTGATACATCTTTAAAGGGAAAAATAAATAATTTAAGGGGGTCCGGCACGTCCATGGAAGCCCATGTTAAATTGTGTAAATTTATGTACCTTTTTCTCAAAAACTACTTGTTTCTCATGAATAAAAGTTTTACAGTAGATTTGTACTATCAATAAAACTTTAACGAAGGGTTTGCCTTTTATTAAAATTTAATTAATTATAATTTTTTAAAAATTGGCCAATTTTTCCCTAATATTTAGTTTAAAAATGTCGCATCTAAAAACATTTGCTAGATATATCTAATTCCTTCCATTAAAATGTGTAAACGTGTTAAAAGTCCCCTCACTGAAAATTTGAGGATTATACGATAAGTAGTTTTTGAGAAAAAGGTACATAAAGGGAAAAATATTACATTTTGAGAAACATGCTTTAAAGTAACTGACCTGATTTTAGACTAAAAGATATTTCAGATATTTATCCTGTTTAAAAAATTTTTAATTTTTTTTTTTCATTATTTAAAACAATTTTTTTTGAATTTAAATCTTTTTACCCTTTTGAAAATGTTCTATTTTTAAATAAACCCCCTTTTACAATCTTTCAAGTTTTAAATTTTAAATTTTGAAAAATATAATTAGTAATGGTATCCATATTTTACCAACAGGGGTTTTTTTGGCCAAAAATTTTAAAATTGAACCTGAAAATAAAGTGTTTTTCAATTTTTTGGGCCTTTGGGAAAACTTTGGGGTTATAGGGAAAAAATTATAATAAATATTTCCCAAAAAAAAATTTTTAAACAGTTGTTTAATTATTTTTTTGCCAATTTTATTTAAACTTTTTTTTAAATTCAAAACCTTTAAAAAAATTTTAAAGTTGATTTTTTTGAGGGAATAATAATGAAAATACAAATTTTTGAATTTTTCATTCTAAGAGATTGATATTTAAATAAAAACTGAATTTTCTGAGCATTTATTTTTTTTAGTACTTTTCCGGGCATATGAACATTTTTTACTTCTCTCCAAAAAAAGATTCGTCTAATTTTCTTTTTTTCCATTATATTCAACAATTTTGCTTTTTTGGGGGGATTTCAAGATGCTTTCGTTGGGCCATACGAATTTTACATGTATCTAGTGTTTTTTTTGAAGAGCATGACACACAGTTAATAGCTTAGTTCAATATCACAATGTTTTAAGATCATATAATTTTGCTATATGACTCATATTGAACTGTGCAATATCCATATTTACCCTAATTTTAGGTTTGTTTAGTTCCAAAAATGTAGAACTTAGAATCACTGACCATATGGTGTTTTTAACTGACTCATTTGGGTTCTGGGTCTTTTCTGGTAAACATTTATAGAGTTATGGGTAAACAATTCCTTAATAACATAGGATCACCTAAATCTCTAAGAATTGGCTTCAATTAATTCGTTATGATGTATGTGTTTATGATCTTAGTGCCTTTCGTTACATTCAGCTTCTGTCTTTTGAAACTTGCACCAGCCGTTTATAATCGCAGGATACAGTTAATGTTGAGGGCTCTCGTTTGAAGATAGAAGATGAAAATAAACAGCCCAAGTAGTAGTTTTCATCCTCTGTAGATAATTGATATTATTTCTAATAGCCATAATATAATATCTTTGAAATTTGATATTCAAGCGTCGGTGAGTCGGTTACGACCTCAGGCTTTTTCTATCACTCCTAACTTTTTTTCTCTCTGTTTCGCTTTTAAGACCAAAAGATGTGTGTGTACCTGTACGCTTTTGGATTTGCCCAATACACTCTAATGCAGGGGTGGGCAGACTTTTCCAGAGTACGGGCTACTTCTAATTTTTTCAAGGTGTTGCGGTTCACCCAGTGTTAGGCTCCTTCACACCAAACGACTCCGATTCATTCACCATTAAACTTGTCTGATCAACAGGATTCGGCTTCGTAATTTCCCGCTCAAATAAGCCAAGATTCGCTTCCCGCATTCACACCGACCGAAACCGGTTGAATCCGTCGTCACTCTGACTTACGCGTGATTCGGCAGGTCAGATTTTGTTTCCTCATTCACCACCAGCCGGGAGCTATTTCTTAAAGAAAAAGCGAATTCAAACAAATAGAGTGTTTATTTTTATTGTTTTTTATGTTACTAGTGATTTTTTCACATAAAGTTTCTATTAAAGATACTGATTTCAGATGTTTGAAGATAATGAATTTCACTGTTAGGGTTAGCATGAGTTTGTTTTTATGTCAATAGATGGCGCTTATATTTTTTTTGGTATTCATAGTATTCTTTTTCATTATGTAAACTAATTCTAGTTCTTGTCGCCTTATTTTATTCAATTTTAGAAATTTGAAAATTTTATTCTTTACTTTTTAATACTTTATAGCAAAATGTGTGTTTGTTTTTTGGGAGGGGAGGGAATATTCTGAAGGATGTGGTTTGAAATAGCTTTAGAGATCAATTTGATAAGAATTTATTTAATTTTGGGAGAGAAAAAAATTAAATATTTATAAGAATGCTAAAATAAAATAAAACATTGATATTGTCGATAATTTTAATTTTTAAAAGATTCCATTTTATTACTACATAGATCTCAAATTTTGTTATATGAAACAAACAAAATGTAAATGGCTTGTAAAATTTTTAATTCATTAATGTATTAGCAAACCATTTTTAGATACATATTCAAAAAAATAGTTGTTATATGCTACAAAAGCTGTAGCATATAACAACATTTGAAAAAATGCCTTTTAAAAAAATTAGATATATTATTTGTAAAAGTAATTGCATTATAATATACGTAGTTACAATACATATTTGTTATTTGTTACTACTTTTCAGACTATAATTACACTTGATACTAACAGGCAAAATATATAAAAAAATAATAATAAATAAATAAAACCGTTCTTATATTTTTTGTTTTATGTATTTCAATTTGAAAAAAAATGAATAAGGATACAGTTGTGAAATTAATAGCTTGAAACGTGAATCGTCTTAAAACATTAAAAACAGCATCCATGTTCTTCAGCAACTGATGGAAGAATGATTGACCCGTGGCGGTGTGAAGGCAAATCTCTGTTCATTCAGAATCGCTGTGAATTGGAAAGATCGCTACAGACTCGGAATCGTTTGGTGTGAAGGGAGCCTTAGTGGAGCATACAAGAGAGGAGGCGTCCACGAGTCCGAACCCTCCCTCATAGCCCTTGATTTTTTTCGATTGATCAAAATCCCATGTATATAGTACGTAAAATGTAATTAAGTATTTGTTGTTAGTATTTTTTTTATTAATTAATGTTAATTATTTATTCAGTAATTTATTTTTTTCTGTTTTTTGTTCCCGACAATCGCGCGCGGACAGAATCAAAAAAATATGTTTGGCTACGTATTGGGCAATGATACGAGAATGGTAGACCTTTGACCCTCGATCCCCCCTTCTTGAAAAATTCTTGTGTGCCTCACTGCCCAATGTCGTAGGTGTGGTGAGGTAAGGAAAAGGGGTTATTATTATAACTTAATAATAAATACGGAATATGTACTTACCTTTTGTAACAACACTTTTATAACCACGTTTAAACCAAAGCGCAAGATACAAACATAATAATAACAGCCACAAATAAAATTATATCAAATGATGTATTTATGATGAAACACACAATTCAAAATACATTAAAAAAATAAAACATTTTTATCTAAAGTTAGTTTTCGTTGTTATAGTGAGAAGACTTACTCTGCCTATGGTCAGCCAATCTTGAATTTTCCGTATATAATTACTAACTACTAAAATCTTCAGCCGTCACCCCAAAATGTCTTGGCGGTCCACCCGTCGATCACGATCGACGTAATGCCCACCCTGGCTTTAATGTTTCCACTTGAACGTTGTATGGATTCGCTCTCATCAGAAACTTATGCAAGGGGAAGCACAGGTGTTCTTAGCAGAACTCAGTTGATGCGCGTCAAGAGTAGCTTCATTTCAAAAAATAAATAAAAAAATACTTCTAATTATCGTATTTTCTCATGTGATATATCATTTTAAACAGAATTATTTGTACTTTTAGAGAATATAAAAAAAGTGAAAATCGCAATAATTTTTCGAAAATTCATGTGCCCTCCTCTTAACGATGAAAAGAGAGAGAGACAGTCTCCGTTGTCTTAGAAATTTAACTGATGTTAAGTAGTTAAAAGTCTCTACAAAAATATTGTACATTTCTCATTTTACAGATAGATAAGTTAAAAATAGTAAAGAGAAACAGAAAATATGATACATATATTAGTGCTAGATTAGTTAATTGGTACTGTGTCGGCAAAATTAAATCACGACAATATTTAGCATCCGACGAGAGCTTGAATTAAAATTAATTCGAGCGTCCAAATTTGGTAGTAATGCCACCACTAGAGGGTGCCCTCATGAAATGGCTGTCACACTTCGGGACTTACCGTGTCTGCAAACGCTAAGTTGCAAAATGCAGCCCTATCGGGGAAAAAAGTTTATTGGTAATAAAAGATAGCAGAATATTATGCAACGATAGTTATATTAAACAATTGCAATATAATTACATTGAAATTTTTATTAGGCTTTAGGAATTTATATTTATTTATAAATTATTAGGCTCTCTAGCCCTGCACGCAAATAATAATAATATAATAATAGTAATAATAATAATAATGAACTTTTTTTTAAAAAAATATTCCGGATGTCTGAAAAGTATGACTTAACTCAAATTTTAATTACAAATAAACAAAGATATTCCATTAGGTTTTTTATGTTCCACAAAGAAAAGTTTTTGATTCTGCTTGATGAAATGCAAATTAGATGACATAACGTTCCCGTTTTTCAACCTTCTCGTTTCAAAATTGTCTTCTCCGTAAGAAAAAGCGCAAGTTGTAGCATGGTTTATCGAAGTTAAATCTGCAAAGTATGAACAACGTAAATGGTGCCCCCACCCAGATTTTGTCGGGTTTTTACGCAACAAAGAAAGCATGAAGGGGGGAAAAAAGTAGCGAAAAGAAAGGAATCGATTTTTCCCTTGTATATAATTCATAAAAAAATAAATTTTTAAATTTTTTAAAACTTTTTAAAAAAATGCGTTAAAATGCTTTAATTTTTTTAATTCTTTTAAAAAATACTTTAAAAATTCCCTTCCTGCTGTGTCTTTTTAAAATTTCTGAATTATATTGAAGCATTTGTGGCGAGGGAAAAGGAAAATAACGAAACAAGCCCCTCATTTTTCCGAAGCCCTTTGATTCTGAGGATTGACTAAACAGGTTAAAAGGACACCGATTCCTTAATTTTGTTTTTTTGACGTCACTCTGGAAAATCCCCCTTTCTACAGTGGGCATTACTTAGGGGTAGGGTTAAAAGGCTTTAAAGCAAATATAGCTAAATATCTTAAAATGGTTTTCCCAAACTGCGTATTTTATATTTAAAAATGTGTCCCCAAAATAATTCCCCATCTTTTTAAAATTTCCCAGATTCGGGTAGAATTTCCCAACTGTATTTTAAAAATTTGTCTCCATTGATTCCCCAAAGAACATATAATTTAGATTGCTCTCTAATTCTAAAGGCAGAAAAAAAAAAAAAATTAAAAAAAAAAAAAAAAAAAAAAGAAGGACGATTTAAATTTAAAAAATAGTAGATTCTGTAAAAATTTTTTTTACTTTTGCTTGCCGTTTATTAAAAAAGACATGCATCAAATTTAAAAGGCAAAAAAAATGCTTTTTTAAACCCCATTCCTTCCCCGATTTTCCCATTTTAAATTTAAAATTTTTCTTCAAAAGGTAAAAGCAATCTTTTTAATGCTTTCAGTAATTTGCAATGATCACCATTTATCCTTTGAAAAAAATAAATTAATCCAATTTTAAATTCTGCTAAAAATTTGGGAGCTGTTTTAACAATATTTTTAAATTTATCCTTGTATTAATTTAAGTAAAGGGATAGTAAGACAAATAGTTGATTGGAAAAAGGGGGGGGAAACTAGGCGGTGGCGTAAGGGGGGAAATATTGGGGGGCCCTTTCAAAGGGCAGCTTTTGGGCCCCAAAAACCCTACGTGGCGTCAAATCGGGCCCTTTTGGGGCCCCCTAGAATCCCCTTTGGGGGCCCGAAAGCGGGGCGTACTTACGCCACTTTAATCTAGATCAAAACCTTTTTAAAAGGGATTTAATCAAATTTTATCCCTAATCTATCTAGATGATAAGTGCTTACTTTTTTTCTTTTTTGGCCAATTTTTTTTAAGTCCAATTTCTGCAACGTAAAATCAATTTCAAAAAAAAGATTTTATTCATTAATTCAATGCGGTACAGTTGATGTAATTTTAAAATTTTCTTAGTTCTTTTAAGAATTTGTCCTTTTCACAATTACTTTTTTCCCGGGTTTTAAAATTTATGTAGGGGAAAATTCCCCTCAGCCCCATTTTTTTTTGAATATTACGGGTTTTTTATGGGTTAAAAAAAAGTCCCTATTTCTTTTTTTTTTTAAATTTCAGTGGACGGGGGGCAGCGGGAGAGGGAGGGACGTCTTAGATAAGCCCGAATCGTGGTGGTGGCGGGAGGGGGAAAAGGGGAAAATTACAGAGTTTTGTGTCTTTTCGGGTGGTGAAACTACGAACCCATGTTTTCTTTGGGTACTAAAGTCATTTTTTTTCTTTGCGATTTTTCGAAACTCGTTAATATTTTTATATATGGTTGAAAGTAGCAAAAAGTAGCGGGATCTTCAAGTAAAGTAGCATAAAATTCGCGAAGTAGCAGTAAGATAAAAAAAAAGTAGCGGAAAGCTTTAAAAAGTAGCAAAATTCGCGAAAAATCGCACGATCTGGCACCACCCCACTGGATTTTGGGAAGGTGTGATACCCCACGGCTTAGGTATCTTTCCCCCCTTTCCACCAACCTAATTTATGGGGACAAAAAATTTTCCATCAAAGCTTCCATAATAAAGCTAGTTTATTATTTTTCAAAAAATTTTTTAAACAATGCAACACAAGTCTATTAGGCTAATGATCAGGAGCGATATGACATAAACTAAAATTTAAAAATTGCGCATTAAACTACTCCCCACCTTTATGATAAATTTAAACCCCCGAATCTATATTTTGTAATTCCTTTAAAACTAGAAATTTGCTCTGTATTAAAGTTTAATATAATCCCCTTTACCGATATTCCACGGCGAAAAGTCCTTTATCGTCAATATAATACTGTATCCCCTTGACCGGCAAATGGGGAAACTTCTGGCTTCGAACCCACCCATATGATTTTTATAATCTTCCTAAGACTTTTTAGCTTCTCATTAGAACTTCTCCCTTTGCACTCATAGAACTCTCCCTCTGAACTCACTTAAATAGCCCTTTTAAAACCTCCACTTCGAACTCCACGAAAAACTAAAACTCCAAATATAAAATTCCCAATCGCATAATCGTGTTCTCTTCTTGAGTTGGTTGGAAAGAAATGTCATTGGCCCCAAAGATTTCCCAAAAGGGTTTTAATAGAAGGGCGATAAACCCTCACAAAGGGAGAAAAAATTTTTCCCGGCGATGGACCAAGGAAATCAACTCCGGGCTTAAGGCATGGGCAAAAATGGGTCCCGGCCCGGGGGTATCTTCGGGGGTTTTTTCTTTTGGGCTGTCTTAAAAAGATCATGATCTGGGGTATCTTAATGGTCAAATATTATTCCTTACATATTCTCCGAAAAACAGAGAATTTCAAACTACATTCAACTGGCAAAAGTAGTAAGACTGTATTACTGTGCGAGACCGTTGTCCATGTCTTGACCTAGGCCTAACACCATAAAAATCATTCAATTCAGTCGAAATCAGGCCATCGGTTGAGCAGGTTTGAGTTTAAGTTTTTGAGATTGTGAGTCGTGTTCATTTATTTGTTTCAAATTACCGTTTGAACGAGTATTTGACAATGCACGTTATATACCATTTACTTTTCAAGATAACCGCCCATCCAGTGTAATGGTTAATGACGCTGACTGCGGTGCCGTAGGCCCTGGGTTCAAATCCCGCAGAAGGCATGGATGTTTATAAATGTATAGTGTCATCGCGGCATGGAGGTACTCTACATAGCCGTCGAGCCGCAAGTCCTCTCGTGATATTGGTGGAAAGGGAAGAGAAGTGGGAGCCTTTGACCACTCCCAAGGTGTTCTCCCTCAAAATTGGGGTGGAACCGAGCTAAATCGTACTGTCGCCTGCATGGTGCTTAAAGCTAAGGCTAACGACAGGCGTAAAATTCTAGCTCTTCACTGCAATAAATTTTGTGGACCTTGATCTGATGTTACTGTCAATCAGGTGGCATAAGCAACAACAAGAGCTTTTCAAGATCCCAGGTGGGGCCTGCTTTTGCTTCGGGGCCCAGGGCCTCAAAAGATCTTATGATTTCTCTAGGCCCAGGGCCTCGAGTCTTAAGACCTCCCTGCATCTTTGGACTTCTTGTAAGGATACGAGAAAAACATTGTTTACAGATCTTCAATTCGTGAAACTGATGAAATGAAAAGTTGACTTGTGACATAGCCATCTGTTGATAGCTATGACGTGGTGGGTCCGCGTAAGTTAGAGGTGTGGGATTATCGGAAGGATGAGACATTCTATAATTCTTAATACAACTTTTATTAAGAATTTAACTTAAATTACTTATATATAATGAACAACTTATTTTAAGTGAGAATAAACCACAAAGTAAGCCGAATATTTAAGTCAGATCGCACAACTAGATCACTTATCCAAACTATAATTAATTATCTGCCTAATCTCACTTTCTATATTATACTATCGTTTAGAATATAATCCTCCTACCTTGGTTGAAGACTCATCGATTCTGATACTTGTAGGTATATATATTACTTGTACAATTGCCCCCTCCTTAAAAAAATATTATTATCGGGGGTTGGGGTTTCCGTCTTTCTTGTGGTGGGCCGCAAACACTTGTTCAATACACACTAACTTTTTTAAAATTGCCATCCCCTCTCACTAAATTTTCTATCCTTTGGATATCTTTTTGAAATTTCTTCGTTTTTTTCCCCTTTGAATTGGGTTGGAAAAGTTTTTCCATTAATCGGGGCCCTCAAAAAAACGTAGGGTTATGTTAGAAGAAGAACGCGAGAGATGTCAGACACAATTTATTCAGATTGCTGACCCTGCATAGAATGTGACTAGAAATCTCGTATAGACTCGATGAGTTGCACGCAACTAATGGTACGTGCATTGAATCGTGAAATAAAGCATAGTAAAAAAAACTTTGATATTTTCTTTATGGGACCAAAGAAAAAACAACAACCGTAAATGATTTTTTTTTAAAATTAATTTTGAAAGTTATCTCTTTTCGGGGCACTCTCGTGTTTTTTTCCCTAAAACACAAACTTACCTTATTAATTTTTTTTTCCTTTGATGCTTTTGCTCAAAAAAAAGGGTTTAAAGGGATCCAACTGCGTTCGGTCCATGATTTTTTTAAAAAAGCAGAAATGGATAATTTCCCCTGATATTTAGTGTCACTTAGATTAGAGTACATGTTAAAATTGTTTTAAGGGCATGATGACGAAAAAAAAAAAAATTTTTAAATACATATTTCGGCAAAAAAATTAACTTAGAATAACCTTTTTCAAAAACTCCTTTTGCAAAAGGTTCTATTATAATAATATTTTGCCGGATAGTTCAGACCTCTGACAGAGGCTCAACTATGTTTTTTAAAAAAAATTCACATTATTTTCAGAGTTACAACCAATTAAAATAATTATCGGAGTTTTTATTTAAACTGGATAAACCTACTTCAAGTTATATATTTCAAAAGTTCTAGTTGAGCCTCTGTAGAGGGTCTGAGCTATTGGGAAAAATATTATTGTAATAAAAAGAGTCCCCCCAGCTGCTACCCAGATCAACTTTGGCGCGTGGGGTTTTTGGTCTGCTGCCCCAAGCATACATCCAAAAATCTCTTTGAATCAATGCTGAGGCTTGGCGCGGTGATCTCAACAATGGTGGCTACTCTGGCTACTGATTCTGGCAGGGAACCACACTTCACAGAAATCTATAAATTTAATTATTTAATACTCGGTCACACAACATGTTATCTACAAAATAAATTTTGTTGTGCTATTTTTTGTCTTTCTTGGTGTTGCATTTATGGTGGCCAGCAGTGTAATACTATTCTTAAAACAATTTTATATACGTTTTCTAATCTAAGTGACACTAAATCTCATAAATGTTATCTATTTATACGCTTTTGCAAAATCACGGTTTCTAACGTAGTGGGATACCTTAACACCTTTAATGTATGCCCATATATTCAACAGACCGGGTGACTTGAAGGGATTCTAAGACTTTCTGATGCCTCTGGTTTCCTTACGTTGCTTCTCAAATAAATTATATAGAATATGTGTATGTATATATAGGCTTACCATATTTTGAGGGATCCAACCCAGGACATATTTTGAAATTTCTTAAAAGCCTGAACGGTTTGCTGAATCATTAAACTTGATTTAGTCAGTTGTAATTTCATTAGACATGACATTTTCAGAAACGGTTTGCTAGTTTGTATTGTATCATAAAATTCACAACAAGAAAGTTTTGATTTGTTTAGCATTTAGCAGATGTTTAACAAATAGATACTGAAAGTCTACCCCATTCTGCAAACAAAATGATCCCCATGTTTGAAATAAAATCTTCTCAACTAGAGCAGATGACCCAGGCAAATGCATCACAAAACTCCATCAGTTTAAAAATATTGCAGCATGAAATATCAGTCTTTTGAAACACTTTAAAAATTGCTTTTTCAGTTTCTTCTATAGTATCTGGCCCTGCAACCAGCTTTGGGTATTGGTAGTCCCTGAGTACGAGGCACGAACATCTCCTGTTCGAGTCGTTGGTAATCTGAACTGCTATCGTTACATTTCTCAGATCTTAAGACCGGTGTTTGGGCGCTATCTTCGAAGCATCGGAAATGTTATCTTTCAACAAGATAATGCAAGAGCGTATATTTCCCGGCATTTCCTGACCTAATTCAGACCAGATAATGTTCGACTGTTGTTCTGGCCAACTCGGTCTCCAGATCTTTTACCCATCGAAAACATCTGAGCATGGCAGTGGCGTAACGGAGAATATTAGGGGCCCCTGCAAAGTTAGGTTTTGGGCCCCAAGCTAGATCTTACAAGGGACTGCAAAACCATGAGATAACCATAATTGAGATGGGGCCTCTTTCCCCCATGATGTGGGGGTTGCGGGGATGTACGCTACGCTACTGGATCATGGTTTGGTGGGAACCGGGTTGTCACCGCTCTACAACCAATACGATTGATAAAGTGTAGCACAGACTTGAAGCAGCAAGGAATTACTTGACCGTATATGTTAACCAATAGCCCCCCGTTCAACTCGATATCTAACTCTCTTAGAGCCGTTTGAAAGCTGTCAGAATTGCCTTTCTGTGAGGTGGCGTAACGGGGAATATCAGTCCCCCCTTCCTGCAAAGTAAGGGGTTTTGTCTTTAATATTTTATAAATTCGCTAAATACGTACATGGCGTCAGTTAGGCTTTGGGCCCCCTAGGAACCTGTCACCCCCCACAATGGGGGATGTACGCTACGCTACTGGGCAGCTGCGTTTATTAATTTCGGACCTTGTATACCCCCAAAGTACCTATAAATTTAATCTCGTTTTTTCCTGTTTGTTCTATAAGTAATAAAAAGTATTCTGTTATTCCTTTTTCTTCCTTGTGCTGCAATTTTAATGGCCAGCAGTATCGTGACGGGGCTTTACGCGACTAATCCTCTTGGGGAATCTTTGGGCTAGCATTCGCGTTTATTTTACAGCCATCCCTCTCAAGAAGAAACCACGAGATGCAAATTAATTAGTGTATATAAAGTAAGAGTTAAATAATCGTAGGTCAGTTGGAGCGGAGTAGCTGAACACAGTGTTACTATGGTAAGAATTAGAATTATGCATCGTGACTAAAGGATGGATTTTAGCTACTAAGTTAGAGAATCTAGAATTAATAGGATTGATTAAAGTTAATCTATTCGGATTTCGTGCGTTTATTCACGTATAGTCGTTGCTTTCTTTACATCACTCCAAGGGCTCCCTTTATAGATTACTTGTTCCGGAATATTATCTTTGATAACAATAAATTAGATTTATCATGCATATATAGTCTTGGTCATTCATCGTCACCTCCTACAGCTTTAGGTAGACAAGATGATGAGGAAGCGACTTCATGGGTAAGATCATTACAGTGTATTTTGATATTAGTTGTTCTTGCTTTGAGCCACAGAAATAAAAATAAAAATCATTGACAGCTTTTAGTTTTTGAAGGATTGTAAAATGTTTCCCCGAATAAAACTTTATTTAAATACAATATAAAAAAATTAATTTGAACATGATAGTATCAATAAACATTAGCAAAAGAGGGGGGGGGATTTGTGACCCCGGGTGCTCTCATATGCACATAAATGGCCCTTGATATATCATCGTTATTTTGTTTCACTCACAATTTGGTTCTCCCTCGAAAGTTGGTCGACCTAGACCAATACATTAATTTGATTGCACTAAATTGCATCCGAAAAGGCAAAAAATTGTGTAGGATTTTGTAAAATCAGTCTCTTTTATTTTTGAAATTATTTTTATACCTATTTTAATGATTCATTTGAGTTTTTTCGATCTTTGAGAAATTTTTTAAAAAGATTTTCAAATGCGGAAAGAAGACAAGAAGCTTAAAAAAACTGTTTCGCTGTATGACCTCTGAAACTCAAGAAAGCTGAACCGAAGACTGAATTATCATTTGAGCACCGCAACTTTACTAAGCGTGAAAACGCTCTGTTGAACTTGTGACGCCAGCCTACATCTATAACTTATATCGGTTTGCTCTTGAATAAAATGAACTGACATTCCATTCAGCCGCTGAGGACTGTATAGTTTTTCTTTACATCTTTAGCTGAATTATACTTCATATGCTTTTAAACAAATAAACTGTTGATGTGACTATAAATGTACGCAAGATACATCAAGAAACAGAAAAAAAGTTCTGCTTTTCAAATTATGCTTAAGGTATCCGACTACGTTCGAAACCATGATTTTAAAAAAGCGCATAAGTGGATAATTTTCATGATATTTAGTGTCACTTAGATGAGAATACATTAGAATAAAATTGTTTTAAGGACATTATGACAAAAAAAATTATTTAAATACAATATTTTGGCAAAAAATGAACTCAGGATAACCTTTTTCAAAACGTTCTCCTTTTATAAAAAAATGTTTCTATAATAATAATATTTTGTGTGTGTGTGTGTTTACATAAAGTAAAGACTTCTCCAGAGAGTCTGAACTAGGATTTTTGAAAAATTCACGCTATTTTCAGAGTTACCAACAACTGAAATAATTATCGGCATTTTTTTCTTAAAATTTCTTCCCTCTGTTGTAGTAAAATATAGATAAATCCACTTCTAAGTTATATATTTCAAAAATTCTAGTTCAGCCTCTGTACAGAGGTATGAGCTATATACAGACAAAATATTATTATAATAGGAGCATTTTTCAAAAAAGAATGTTTTTTGAAAATGGGTCATTCTATGTTCATTTTTTGTCAAAATATTGTACTTAAATAATTTTTTATTGTAATAATATTCTTAAAACAATTTTATATACATTTTCTAGTCTAAGTGATACTAAATATCATAAATATTACCCATTTATAAGCTTTTGTAAAATCACGGTTCCGAACGTAGTCGGATACGTTAAATACAATTAGAAATATATGTTAAAAGAGCTATTATATTTATAATACTTGTAAAACCGAAAAATATATGCATATAAAATTGTAATTACTAATACAGAGCAAATCCATTATCATTTATTTAATTTCAACTTGAAACATGTTCTTAGGTAGAACGTAGCCAATAAGATTTTATTTGAATTTAATTTTCATCACACTTTGAGGCAGCAAGAGGGCTGTTGGCGAAGGATCTTGTAATTTTGAACCACGGTCAAGTGACAAGGACGATGCCTGAGCTGGCAACCGCCTCTCCAAACTTCCACACCACGTCACCGAAATTTAGAACCTCGACAGTTTAAACGCGCTTCAGTCCCTCTATATAGCGGGTACAAGGTCTTATATCCGTGACTCTAAAAGCAACGATACTCAACCTGCGGCCCACCAAGCCTTTTTATGTGGCCCGGTCATGGCTTATTTCTCTGAGAAATTTACTTGTTTAAAAATAGTGTATTAAAAATTTGGAGGGAAATTCTTTGCAAAAAAATCAAATATATCAGTTTTGCTTTTTGCTGTTGATGTCGTACGGGTACGAATTGATATTCGTTTTCTATTTGGAACGGTTACCGTTAGTGATAACAGACAACAGTGGAGTAGCGACAATTTTATGGGTGGAGAACTAATTTTTAACTATCTTTCATATCTTGCAATCGAAAAATATTCGTAGAAAATATATAGTTTCAAGACGATTGGGAGGTTGACTATTTTGTAGTGAAAAACAAACATAGATCAGTAATTGTTTGATTTGTCACGAAAGCGCTGTATTTAAAAAAAATAACAAATAAACAGGAATCATTCAGTGTTCAATGACACTTTTCCTCGAAGATCTCTTTCAAATGGTGATAAACAGGCTTTCTTGAATAATCTTTGCAACAGCAACCAAGTGTTTTGTCAGTGGTAACATCACTGCGGTAACAAAGACATCCCATGAAGTTTGTTATATTATTCGTAATCATATGAAACCGTTTACTGATGCAGAAACTGTGAAGGAGTGTTTCTTAAATGCTTCTAATTTAGTGTTAGTGGCAAAAATAAAAAACATAATAATTAAAAAAAGCAAAACAAGAGGTATACTATTTGGATCAATTTTCTACATTTTAAATTTCCAATGTTATCTTGCTTTTGAAGCATTTGTCACTTCCCTTCCCTCAATTATCCTCATGTTGCGGCTCGCGTGAAATGACTAACATTATGTATGCGGCCCGCGTGAAATGACTAACATTATGTATGCGGCCCGCGTGAAATAACTAACATTATGTATGCGGCTCGCGTGAAGTAGCTGACATATGTATATGCGGCCCAGCAGAAAAAAAGGTTGAGTACCCCTGATCTAAAGCGTCGGCCACAAGTTTGTGACCATCATCACTGACGTTATCACTAAGTATATAACAATTTGTAGCCTTATAAAGGAATACATTTAAAATAAAAATTGGGTGTTTAATGAATTACGTTCTCATATTAGAAACATATAAACCTTTCATATCAATATGCGATATATGTTATTTCTTTAAATAAGAATGTAAGCAGGAATACTCGGAAAATTTAGAAATATTTTTAAAAACAATTATATAAATGACCACATTCAAACATAAAAGTAACTCGCATATACTTTGATGAGAAAAATACACCAAATAGTTTAATATTGAACTAAATTTAATTTTAAAAAGTTCCCAGCCGCTTCAGTACACATGTAATAAAAGTAAAATACTCGTTTCTGGAAAGAGGAAAAAAACATCTTGAAGAAAATGATTGTTTTGTGAAATTAAACAACATACGCAAATTTTAAAATAATTAAAAGCAGTAATTTATTAACCCTGTCCCCTCCTGGTGGCAACACATGCTTGCATACGTTAATGTAAGGACTAAAGGATTCCTAATCTTATTTTGCGACACATTTTTCAAGGTAACTATTACCCTAGACCTGCAACATTTTGCAATAATCGAATCACGATGCCTCTTATGTCTCGTACATGTTAGATTGGTGAAATATCTTTCTGAAAAAGGACGATTATATAT
>BMAV01015622.1:181077-193217 GCA_019973955.1 Trichonephila inaurata madagascariensis | reverse complement strand
TCCAATATTACAATCACAGGAAGAGATGTTGGAACTAAATTAAATTTCTTCAAGTAGCTTTTGAAATTACCATGACCAGTGAGAAATTGGGTTATTTTGTAGTTAGTGTAAAACTGATGGCATGACAGTCTTTTATTAATGGTTGGAAAAAATTTCTTTGTTATGCTCCCTTTATTTGAAATGAGATATTCTTGGTTCCAAGACTTCACCATTCTTTCTTTCGTGATCCTCTTGTAAAACGATTTAGGAATATTAACGTCAATGTCAATTTTGCGCTTGGTTGCAGCCTTTGCAAGCCAATCGGCTCGCTCATTCCCGAGAACGCCAGTGTGTCCGCGAACAAATGCAAAATCTATTGAGATGTTTTTATCTTTTAGGCTTTTAAATTGCTTTTGGATCTCGACGATTATGTTATTAGATGAAGAAATACATTTAAGAGTATCCAAGGAGGAAAGAGAGTCAGTACAGATGAGATATTCTGAGATGACACTATTTTGTTCAGTGATCCATTTAACGGCGAGTGAGTGAGTGAATTTGGGGTTTTATGGCGCAAGAGCCCATTTAACGACGAAGTTTAAGCATAAAAGTTCAGCTACAAAAACTGTGCATTCATCACGAATTCAAAATTGAAAGTTCTCGATTTCAACACCACTCCTGAACATAACAAATGCGAAACCAACTTTTCCATTAATTTTACTGCCATCAGTATAGCAAATAACAGGGAAATCATCTGTGCTCTTGTCACTAATCTTAATTGACCTTGAAAAAATAATCATATGCCTACTTGGAATTAAAAAAATTGCATGAGAAATTTCGAGATATTCAAATCAAATAAAAAAAAAGCATGCTTGCTTTATTTATTTTTTGAAAAATAAACTGAGCTTTTTAGACGAGTCACGTTTTCGAGTCCAAAGATATGGCTACTTTTGGATTTAGATTCCAAGTATGTGTGGCGTGGATGCCAAGACTGGGATGCTAGGTTCAAAAGTCGACCTCGTCATCTGACTGTGATTCAAATCACAAGGTTAGTGGACCTTGTGTCGGCATAAATAGAAACAGGAAAGTAACTGATACATTAAATTCAAATATTCAAGAAATGAAATTTGTGCCACTTTTTTACGCATTGTTAATAATCACAACTTCCTTTTTGTTGAGATGAAGAGTTGTGTTCTGAACAGCGGAGTACAGAAGAATTTTTTAAGGGGGTCCAGGGTCGAAAGTCTACCATTCTCGTATCATGTTCTAACACGCCGGCCAACATATTCCTTTGATTCTGTCGATTTTCGGGAACAAATAAATTATAGTTTAAAAAATAAAAAAACTAAAAGACACGTTCTTATAGGGAATCGAACTAAAAAGTAATAAAATAATTCTTAATATAAGAATAAAATGATGGGATGAAATAAAATGGGATATGCAATAAATAGCCAAATCTGGAAGTGGTATATTGAATTAGTCGCCAAATATGAAAATCATTATTAATAGTTATCCTGATCAGGAGAATGGAACAAAATTATGAATATTGTATTGTCATCACGCACACACAGTAAAAAAAAAATTGAGTACAAAAACTCCGTTACATACAAGTGAAACTTATAAAAGAGTATTAAAAACAGTAAAAACTTAATTATTGAATAAATAACTAGCATTAATTAAAAAAATTAATTATTAATAATCAATACTTTATTAAATTTTACGTACTGTATGCATAGTAATAAAAAAATCCCCCACCGTGCGCAACCGGTTCTGAACATAAACATTTTGAAAATATTCACTTTCTCAAACATCAGAAAGCAATAACGAATAAAAGACTATACAAATAAAACAAAGAAAAGGTTTAAAATGTGTTTTATTCTAAATTCTCTCACAGAGAACTGTTTCCAGCCATAATGAAAAACATTCAATTTATGTAAAACAAACGAACACAATACAAGAGCTGTTTCTAGCCATAAAGAAAAGTATTCAATATATGTAAGACATACAAATACAAGAAAGAAAAAAATAAAACACAGCTCCAAAAGCTTTTTTCCAATAAAAATGCTACGTACACACAACAACCACTTTGATTAGAAGGATAATTTTCAGGAATAAAGTGTAAAATCACTAGATATATTTTTACGTGACTTAAGAATTGAACACATTGTACAACTTTCATATAAAATGAAAAGTATTTGAAATCGTCTGAATTTAAAGGTTATTCATTCAAATAAATAACATGCATAAGACTTATAAGCATATTTTATATACTAAGCTTAAAAGGAAAGACTGAACTAGTGATTTTACACTTTTCATACACAGTCTTTGGTACCTTTTTAAGATGTATATATACGTATATAATATATTACATAACAATTACATAAATATAAAATAAAAACACTTCTTGACTCAGGAAAAAAAACAACAACATGTTAATAAGATGGAAATGCATTATATCATGTTTTCTGTATCTGTAAACAGAACCGATATAAGCAAAACTAAAGAAATATATAATTTCAATTACAATAAATTGCAATTTTAATTTTTCCAATTAACAAAGTTATGTTTTCGCTTTAAACAAAGAGGGAGAGTTTTTAAAAATCCCAGCAAAAAAAAAAAAGTGCTTTTATAACTTTTTTTAATGTGTTCAACTGGATTAAACTTTTCTTAAAAATCAATCTCTGAATTCTTTTCTATTAAATGATCAGCTAGAAAAAAAACTGAATTTCTATTTTTCTGCATGAACTTTAATTCAAATAAAAATTTTAAAATGAATTTTATTTCAAAATCATGTTTTTAGATGTACATAAGAGCAAAACAGTGTAGATTTTACCAGGTTAGACCACATAATAACATGTTCCATTCTTTAAAAAATTCTAACAAGGAAGATTAAAAGGACATGTAACATATCAAGGTTGAAAATACCAAATGGTAATTTCACTCTCTTATTGATCTCAAATTCTTATAAAAAATATCTAATTACTAAAAAAACAGATGCTGATAAAAACTACTGTAAAAATTTCATATTAAAGAAAATCTTGTGAATTAAATATAAAACCAATGAATGTATGATTTAAAAAAAAAAAATTGAGAGGTAGTTGTAGATTTTGTACCTTAGACACAATCAAAGCCACACAAAATGTTATTAAAATTCTAAAATTAATAATATACCCAATGAGTATTGAGATCAGTTGTCGAAATTACCTTTGTGATACAGCTTTAACAATTAATGAGTCCTAAAGAAATATCCCCCCCCTTTATAATTTATATGGATTTGTGAAGTGAGCAAATTTTAATCACTAAATCATTTGGGACAATGTTATATAAACTGTGTTATTAGATTGTGTATACTTGCAACAAAATTAACTTCACATAGAAAATTAAACTTAAGTAGTTACAATAACAACAGCAAAAAATTAAGTTCAAGCTATGCGAAATTAAAGATTGTGCAGTGACAGGGAAATGATAATATCTTTATAACTTTGAAATGATTCTTTTTCTAAATTTGTATTCAACACCTTGTGTGTTTGATTATAATTTTTATAGCCCTTTCACTTCCACACAGTACGGTCATGAACTCATTCCACTAAAGATCCACTGTGTAGAGGGGCTGATGTATATTAAATCCTGTATCTAAGTCCTCATATAGGTGTGGAAGTTTGAGGAATGGGGTACAAGCTCAGGTACATTCCTATACCTTGATCATGGTTTAAAATCCCTTGTTGCTTAAAAGTACAACATTAATACACAATCACTTAACACAAAAGGCATATAGAGAAATCAAGATTCAAACCTAAGAATAGATTGAAAACATTAGCAGCCACAAAGCTGTGTGATCATTGCCACTTGATAACAATAGCTATAAAATTCTATTCTATTTTACATGATTTGATACAATTACTTAAGTGAATATAATTCATTCAATATAAACAATATTCATCAAGGGTTCAATTACATAACAATTTTTATATCACAAATAATTACATAAAATACATCACCACTTTGTAGCATATCAGCATAACCATATCGATCTCTTTTGAAAATGAATTCGATACAAACAGTTATAGATTTAGCAATAAGAACTGTTCTCAAGATAACAAACAGTATAAGGCTCACATACACATGTAATGTATAACAGTATCACACATTCTTTTACCATATATAACTAAAAAAAAAAAAAAAAAAATCAAAAATATTTGTGTAATGTGTTAAAATAAAAGCATGTACATTTTTTAACTTCCAGAATTTCCAAAATTCAATTGCCAATAATTCAAAAGAAATTAACAACACATTTGTAATTTATTATGATCTTTTCTGAAATAGATGTTCCAGATATTGTAAATATAGTTAAAATTTACATTTATACAAAGGAAGCCAAGTGTAAACTTTTGAAGATGAAAAATTCAAAGGTAATAAATATTTTTTTCCAAAAAATAACTTACCTTGTTAGTTTGAAATGTACAAATTATTCATTAAAGTAAAAAGCTATTAAAAAGTTATAAATCATTTTATAATTTTATCAAAAATTTACTGTTTAAGGACATAAGCAATTTGATTATACTGTTTAGGGGAACGGAAACGACCTTTTAACAATTGATAATCTGTGTTATTCAAAAGTAATTTAAAATAAGTTTACATTATTTTGATGGCATAACTTTGAGAATATTGGTTATAAAGAAAAAGGAATTTTTAAATCTCCTTTAATTTTTATTACATCTTTAAATATATAAGAGTAAAAACTAAAAACTTTTATACATGTCATACAACAATTTCAAAGATATACCACACAAATTAATTTGACATACATTCTACAATACTAACACAAAAAAGAAATTAGCATCAATACTTTTGTAGTTCATCCTACAGGTATGAATAATTTATTGAAAGTAGCATTTGACACATTGTAGCCCCTTGCCCAGTTTTTTTTTACTTCTATTCTATACAATAAATATATTTCAATACACCCAGCAATTTCTAATGAATGTTACAATTGATTTAAATTATAAAATTCCTAAATTTCATTTTCAAACAGATATAGGGAGTATAAGTGGGGTTCCTCATATTCATGTTAAATAACATGCAGGTCACAAGAAAACTTGCATACTTAAAATGATCCTGAGGGTAAAGTAAACCTGAAGAGCCCCCAAATGTGATACATATTATTTTAAGTTTAAATCTCCTTTTTCATTTTTTAAAAACATTTAATTAATATGTTGCTTTAATCATGGTTTAAAATTTATAAATAATTATTGCTAATTAAATTTTATCATTAAAAATTAAATTTTAACTCTGATTGTAATTTATTAAGCATTTTTCCAAACTACTTACAATGTCTCCTCTTCGGTGACTTAATGAGGAAATGCAAAACAAATCTCATAAGAGAGTACTTTTTTTTATAAAAATTAAATGTAAATCTCTTGAATTTCTGTTTGGAATTAAATGTGCAGTTATGAAATTATTAAGGCATGTTTAAAATATTTCAATTAAAATACAAAACAATAACTTTGAAAGTTGTATTTATACTTAATTTTCATACAATGTCAAAGCTCAGATAATAAAATAATATTCTTTTTTATATAAAACAAGAATATCTGTTTTAAGTGGTCTCATAATGTCATTCTTTTTATTTGCATGAACACTTACAAAATTACTGTTCAAAGAATTAAATATTTTTGTTTTAATGTACATCTCATAAAACACAAAGAGCGTAACGAAAGAACTATAATCTGCATTTTTATTTATAATACACAGAACAAAACCTTAGGAAAAATAATAATTACAATTAGTTAAGAATAATTTTTTAAAATTGATTTTTCTGGAAGAAAACTTAGCAGAGAATAATATGTAATTTATATATTTGGCACAAAATATTGCTTTTTGATCCAATTTGAGATCTCAAAAATAATAGAATTAAAAAGATTAAGGTGAATACATTTCCAAAAATAAAATTTCTGAATTTAATACAAGCAGTAATGAGAATAATATTAAATGATTTTTTGAAAAAGTACACTTTGCAATAATATAAAGAGCAATTCAATAAAATAAAATCAATTCAATAAAAAATATTAAAAATACTACAATAAAACATTTAATGAAGTGAAAAAAGTAATGCATCATATGAAATTTGTCACACACAATTTGTAAAAAGCAAGAATATGATATAATTCAAAAGTAGTATTAATTTTTTAGTGATTAATTTAACCAAGGAAAAAGATAAAAGAGATACAATAGGAAAAACACTTAACATATAATTAGGGGGGGGGGGAAGAAAAAGGAAAAAGAAAAGAAAATTTTCTTAAATATATTCACAATTTCAATGTTTTCTGGTGTTTTACTTATAAAACTTTAAAATTATGCATCTAATTCAAAATGTTATATTTTGCATAATTATACTGGAAATGTATTTAAAAAGCATTATGTGTATGCATGAAAAAAAAAAAATTAAATCTTTTAACAAAATTTAGTTCATCAGAATTTAAAAATAAGTTTATTTCAGAATGAAAAAAGTACATGATAGCTACAAAAGTTTGGGACTATGAAAAATATAACAATTAACATAAAGAGTATTCTATTTACACAGATAAAAATTTATTAAAACCCCCCCAATTTTCTGTATAAAAGGGAAAATAATAACAAGAGACAGATAGTGCTATTTTACAGATATTCAAATTACTAAAATTTACAACTCAAATTATATTTATATTTACAGAAAAATATTTGTACATCTTTTTAATGTTCCCAGTGAGCAGGTTTTAAATCAAATTAAACAAAAGGAGGAAACCATTTAGAAAACTTTTAACAATATGGAATGCCATTATTCTGATACTTTCTTTAAACACAATAAGGTCTAGGTTATTAAAAGAGATTAAATTTAATAACAAAACCGTACGATATTGATTTTTATTATTCAGATTTAGAAATATTTAGAGACAATATAAATAAATAAATAACTGATTTTTTTTGTTTAAAAGATTTAATATAATGTTTATTTTCTTTCAAAAACATCCCTTACAGCACATTCAAAAATAATTTAAATATGCTTTTATATAAATAACTGATGAAAGCTTTTCAAGATTCAATGTAAATACCTTTAAGTATAGTTAAGTATGGTTTAGCAAATTCCTCAGAACACTTATTACCATAATTCAGAACAATTATGATTGTAATATGCATAAAAAAATCTACCAATTTCTAATTTTATTTTAAATTTTGCTATGGGGATCATTAGTGATAAGGAAATACTCTAAATCAGAGGTTCTTAAACTGTGGTCCTTGGATCCTCTCGGGGTCTCCAGTGCCTTTCTAGGGGGTCTGTGAAGGTCTCTTATTTAATGTTAAGTTTTCCCTCTTTTACAGACTCTAGAAGGCCTCATAGAAAAATTGAAAGATATGCCATCACAGACTAGATCATTTAATGAAAAAACTCTACTTTAACATGTATTTTGATCAATATTAATTCAGGGAAGGGTGTTTAAAATAGGAGGTCGCAATGTCAGGTTAATATATAAAGGGGAGATTGAAAGTTCAAGAACCACTGCTCTAGATTAATTTTATATAATTTTAATACTTTAAAATGTTTTTTTTGAAAAAAAAGAAATAAAAATAAATTTAACACATTTGTATTTTATAAAATAAAACATTGTTAGAAATTTCATGGACAAATTATAGTTTCTAAAATATTATGAAGTTAGCTCACAATGAAGTACATTAAAATTTACAGTAACTCAAATGTTTGAATTGCTAAATTTAGAAAAATACTTGTGTTCTTAAATACTTCTTATTCTTGAAAAAAATTTGGTTCATTTAATAGTAAAGAATTGCTTCATTCTAGATCATCAATGCTAATCTGCATTACAGATTCAGAAAATAAACACAATAACAAAGTAAGAATGGCCAAACACAAGCAATATTTTCATCCCCCCCCCCATCTTTTTCTGGAAAGTTTTTAGTTTTAACTAAATTAATGAGCTAAAAAATATTTTTCCAGAACTTGTATTATCTATAAAAACTTGAATCATTCATGACACTTAAAATCTCAGTATCAGTATTTAGTTTTAAAAAATCCAATATAAAACACATTAATAAATTTCAAACATACAAAAAATTATTCAACACTTCTTAAGATTACGATAAATTCAAAAATATATAAAATTCTAAAAATTTCTTAAAAACACATTTTTGAAAATAACTAAAAATACAAATTACAAATGCAAAAGAAACTAATTTGCTCACATATGATCAAACATATAATTATGTAAACTATTTAAAATAAGTATTTTATTACAAATACTATAAAAAGCTGTATAATGTGTGTGATTCTTGTTTAAGCAGCTGTTTTAAGATGGCAATAAAATGAGCTAAGCTCTATTACATAATTTTAACTTGAAATTTGTGAAACATTGATGATCATTGTTTAAAATTGATCTAAAATTACAATATATACAAATTATCAAATGACAAAAACTTCACAATTTATATATACTTATAAAATCTGTCATAAAAATGTGTATATACAGCAAGACACTAATTCTTACATACAAATTTGTTTCTGTTTAACACTAAGACAAAATAAAAAAAAACAGGGTTCCCATTCATTTTCCAAAATAAAATTATTTGGTTATCTTTGCAAAAAAACTCTGTACAATATTTTAGATATTCGATTATCTCCTGTAACAATTATAGTTAAGAAACTGTAACAATTATAGTTAAGAAAGTATTAATATAGTTTTTACAGATAAATTTTTTTAAAAGATAAATCTTGACAAAGGAAATAAAAAAATTTCAAAATCATAAGTTCATATAACAATTTTTCAATATGATCTGATAAGAAATTTAGCTGTTGCAGATATACAGTTTGGTACTTTTTCATCAATATGATTAATTTTTAATAAAATATAAACAAATATATACAATCATTAAAAAAGATATAACCTTTAATTTTACGCACACAATTAGAGCAAAAATGTAATTATTGCTACAAGTAAGTTTTAAATTTTTTTGCTCTTGGCTGCAAAAATTTATATTTAAATCAAATAAAAGTTTATACAAAATTTAGATCAGTATTATTTACATAAATAATTGAATTATCACAGTACTTTAAATTTTATCTATTTCCAACAAATATTGCATAATTCTTATAACTATTTTTATTCTTTTCACTATTTTTTTTTTATAAAACTCAGTTGCAAATACAATTTTAAATAGATTTATTTATTACAGATTAAAAAGTTATTTTCTATATTTCAATGAAAATAATAAATTTCTATCAATTCAATTCATTAAAAAAAAATCTTGAAAGTACATTATTCCGGAAGCATGGGAACCCTGCATAAATCATAAAATAAAACTTTGCATTCAATATTGTAACTTGAATATCATGATTATTTAGAAGAAATATTTAAAAATTTGCTCAATGTTGAGGTAGGGAATTTGCTAAATAAAGAATAGTTGCTGTGTTAGTGGTGGTTGTTTCTGTTGCTTGTTGAACAGTCGAAGTAGCCAAAGGCAAAACATCAGGTACTGCTATCGGTACATTGGTAGACATTGGTATAGATATAGCAGCACTAGAATTAATTGACAAATTTACAGAAGTGCTTACAGAAGTTCCTGTTTGGGAGACAGGAAGAGGAAAAAATGGTTTTAAGGTAGCATCATTATTACCTGTTACAGTAGCATCTATTGGTGATTTAGAAATAAAGCTAGACTTTACTGAATGTATTTTCTTATGTCTCTTTAGTGTGTATTGTGTATTGAATTTCTTACTGCATACATCACATGAGAATGAACGAGGATTGCGATGAATGCTTTGAACATGTTTGCGGTGAACAGATCGCGTTTTAAAGGAAGCACCACAAATTTCACAAAGGAAGGATCTGAATTCTGAGTGTATTGCTTGGTGCTCCAAGAGATGAGACTGAGATCGAAACTGTTTGAAACAGATGGTACATTTATAATTTGTATTTCCAGAGAGTACCTCAGAATGAGTTTGATGGTGCTGCTGCAAAGCATCTCCGCGTTTGAAGGCCTTTCCACAAATGTGACACAAATATGGTCGCTGATCACCATGAACATTAGAAACATGACGCAAAAAATGCTCTCGACGGTGTGTTTTATAACAACATTGTTCGCATTGATGGATGAAAGTACGCTTGGAACAATGCAATCGCTGATGTCTGTCATAGTAGTGCTGTTTTGTGGTTTGATAACTGCAGTGAGGGCAGCTAAGAACCTGGAAGAAAATAATAGCAAATGATTATCTGAAGGAAAAAATATTTTGATAAGTTCAAAAATTAGAAAAGCATACTTTTTACCTCATCAACATATCTAATTAATATAATTTTGATAATATTTTAAATTTAAACCCTAAAATTAAATATTTTAAGAAATCTTTCCTTTTACAAGTGATGCAATTCATTTATCACCAGGCAATTTAAAATAAACTGTTTGATAAATTTTAGGCATCTTATTTGCTAATTTTTTTGTTTAATTTGTCAAAGATAAAGGTATACAATGTGAACTGGACACAATAATATTGAAACAATCAGGCGATGAATAAATCATAGATGACAATTCTCTAAAATTCTTGAACCATGCCACACTTAAAAGGTGTTTTTCAATATCTACAAATACATACTATGTTGCATGTATTTCAACACATACAACATAGAAGAATATTCCAAAATGTTTTCAGGAGGGGGAAAGGAGGTTATTTTCAAATATCCCCCCAAAACACATAAAAAACAATATCTTTAAATTTAATAAAACAATTTTAAAATATTAAAAATGGTCAGGGAAAAATACTTTAAATATACATTAAACATTTTCTACAGGTATAAACAAAGCTTAACTTTAAGTTTATACAATAATTAAATAATAAATTCTTCCAAATTTTATTTTAGAAATATTATAAAAAAAAATTTAAAACAAACACAACTTTAAAATATTTGCTAATTTAATACTTTCATAAAAAATTAATTTTATGCCATAGAAAATATCAAAGTAAATGCTATTATGGAAATACAAGCTTCTTATTAGCATATTTCTAAATGATATATAGAAAACTAAAATTAGGGCGTGACTACCGCTGTATCAATGATACAGGGCCTTCAACATGTGTCACTACACTCCCACTAACAGGGCTAGTATAACTAAAAAAAGGACTCTGAAGGAATTTTGATACAGGGTCCCCTCAGAGCTAGCTATGCCAGTAACTAAAATATTTATTAAATCATAGCAAACTATGTAATATTACTCGTATTACTGTTAAAAAGATTGAGCCCTAAAATCTATCATAAAACAAATGTTCAATCATTTAAAAAAAAAGGGGGGGGGGGCGACATCTTTAACAAGTTTGTGGTCAAAGCAGCACATATCTCTCAGCTTGCTACCCCATGGTAAGATAAGGTAGCAAGGTATCTACGAACTTGTTAATAACTTTTGCAATTCTTGCCATAACACGATAATATAAACAGCATAATTGATGGCTCAAAGGTGACTAAACAATTATGTTAATGTATTAATTAATTTCAAAAATTACATTCTTGATGCTCAAATACCAACAAGTAATGTTTAACAAAATTTGAAATTCTAACTAATTTTAAAATAAGAATATGCAAATAAAAAAACTCCAAGGTCAACAATGAAAAATTCTTTTTAGTTAAATCTTTTAACTACCCCATTAATATTTAACTTAGTCCCTTTTGAGTCACTAACATTGATATCCCTTTTACTTAACTGATAAATTAATTGTGTGGTTAATAAGGGGGTGTAATGTCTTTTTATGATTTTAAATATATGAACTATTTATATGCATACATATATTTCAGAATAATTAGAAATCAAATTGTGATGCCACACATTTCTAAATATTTATTTTACATTGATCAGAAAATATCATGAAATGGCTTAAATTTTTTTTCTTCAGAATACTGTTAGAAATTTTACTGAAACCTTCTCTTTGCATGTAAATATTTAAAATTTATAATTATTTTATAAAATAATCTTTTGTGCATGATATGAGCTTCAAATTCATAACACATCTTGCAATTTTTTTTTGTTTCAATAGCATAAAAACGTTTTTAATTTTAAAATCTTACATTTCTCAACAGTTAATTAATCACTTTTTTGATATAAATCAAAAATTTATTTAAAAATTAATTTGTCTT
>BMAV01015622.1:164140-181067 GCA_019973955.1 Trichonephila inaurata madagascariensis | reverse complement strand
TAAAATGTTTTAAATGAAACAATTTATGAAAGAAAAATGTTTGATAAGAACTAACTGAATTCATTAAAAAATTTATCTTAAAAATGAACTACATTTAGCTAATTTTGAATATACATATGTATCTTGAAAGTCGTAGGTGATTGTTTGTATCATAATATTTTCACAAAATGCATTTGCATTGTGTATTTACAATACGCATTTGATAGTGCCTATTTATTAACATATTTATTACTGATATTGTAGAAGGGAAGTTAAAATAAAATACTTGCATTTAATAACATGATAGCATAAAAATGCATTTTTCTAAAAGTTATGGCAAAAGGAAAGACTAAAAACAAGCAATATTTTCTCTATAGACATTACGGTGTATTTAAAATGTACTATTATTTAAATAAAATGAGAAACTTTCAGCATTAAGAAGTACCTAAGCAAAATTCAACATAAAAAAATATGCAGATGGAATATGAAGTAAAAATAGAAGCAAATAACCAGGCAGAATACATATATCTATATATTGATAGAAATGAAATCTTTAAAAGTACACAATATTAATATGAACTACATAGCACAAAATATGTTTATCATGCACATGTTAACCCTCCAAGCGGTCTGCACGTAAAATTCCGCCATTCCAGAGATGCTTTTTCTGCCTTCAAGCAAGATTCCCAAAAGCAGCCGAGCCGCATTCTTAAAAATACGGCTTAACCGCTTTTGAGAACCCCACCTGAAAGCAAAAAAATATGTGCGGTGTATTTTTGAAGCATCTCCAGAATGGCAAGACTTAAGTGCAGACCGCTTAGAGGGTTAATTATATTATAAAAATGTTTATTAATACGTTTGAAGAATAATTAATAATATGATAGCAACTTGATAAAAAATTTTCAAAGAGAAAATCATAAATTCACTTATAATTTATATACACTTATCTCTTATGAAAGATAAAGGTAATTAATATATTTGAAAATAAAGCTTGTCTTATCAATTTATTTGGATTTTACATAACTATAAGTAATACAAGTATTAGATACATTTTGTTTGCATGTTGAAATTTATAATTTAGCAACTATGATTTAAGAATATAAAGGAAGAAATTTATTTTCATTTCATGAGTAATGAAATAACAAATTTTGCTAGTTTGAAAGTGCTAAAATATTTAGCCACTTCAATATATTTATCGAAGAATTAAAAAAAAAGAAGAATTGGGTTTAATCCCAAACAATAACCACATAGATAAGAAGGAAGACCAATAAGAACAACTTACAAGAGATGAATTATTAGCACATTTTTTAGAACCATTGTGTTTGAACTTTGTGTGTTTAAGTAGAAGTTTAATGTCATTTGTCTGATAGTGACAATCAGCACATGAATGGACTGTGGTGCTGTGCGTCACTTCATGGCGCCGCAAATGGCTCAGACGTACCGATTTGAACGAACAGTGGTTGCATGTATAAATTGTGTTCACCTAAAAAGGAAAATTTAGCAAATAACTGCAAATTGATTTAATATTTTGATGATATTTATGCATTTTTTGTTATAGACATGTTAGTTAGATGATATTTATGCATTATTTTTTGATTAGTAGTTAGTTTGTAGTTGATGGTCAACTACAAACTAACACTTTTTAAACACCATAAAATAAATAAAATCCAGACAATTATTTTCATTGATGGCATAATTCATAATTCTCCTTTTCCTCTTTAAGACAAAAAGGAATGTTTGTAAGGAGAAAATCAGGTACGATTATGTGTGCATATCAAAATGAGTAACAAAATTTACAATAAATTTTACTACATCTAATATCTGTCATTATCAAATGAACGAAACAAAGCAATCAACTAAATTATAACTCATATTATCCCTTTCATAAATATTTTCAAAGGAATAAAATTAAAAAAATTCATTTTTCAGAGCTATTTATCACACATGAAAAGTTATAATTCAATGGAAACATTATCTAACATCTGTAATGAAAATGAATTGATTTCAGATAATAATCATAAAATTATAATAGGAAGGTTATTTTTAAATATTTAAAAATGAACACATAAAAAGTATTGATTATGAATTAAAAGTTTTTCTCCAGAGCTGTAAAATTTTTTTTACTCATTCTTGGTTGGCATTGCATGTTATATTATAAAAACTGCTTTGTTGAAAGCAAATTTGTTGTGATGTATACATTGTGTGTTGCACCCTGTAACCACTTTTCATTTTTCTGAATATAAATATGATATTAAACAATTAAACATATTTTCTATGTCTTTTTCACAGTTAGGATTCTTATCTTGAAAGGAAAACAATTATTTTGTGTTTTATGTAGTTTTGCTTTCTTTAGTTATTTCTGCATGAAAAAAGTGATAATTTTTCCACATGCAGCATTATATTAAAATATTACAACATTTTTTTTTTATATCCATAATCAAGGAGTTTTGTTATTGAAAAAGTAAGCAATAAAATAATTTGAAACAAATTTCTATGTAAATCTTATGCTCTGAAGAGTAAGAAAAATTGTCAGTTTCAAGGTGAGTTTGTAAAATCATTTCCTAAAATATTTTTCATATAATTTGAATAATTATTTGTATGTAGATATTTATCATAAAATAAATAACCTCATAAATAACCTTTTTTTAAAAAAAAAAAACTAAAACCTACAAAGTGGCAAAAAACTAGAGATCAATGAACAGGATACATATCATAAAATCCAGTGTATAACATACTTTTCACTTAAAAAATAAGATTGAAATTTACGGGTGCATGTGGGGGGGGGGATTAATATACCAGATATAAAAATGATAGCTTCAAAATTAAACAAAAGGATAAGCATAAAAAAAATTAGACATCTATATAGATCGAAATACTGTTTTCTTAAAAGAAATGACATACCTAATAAATACCTCTAGAATATATTTTTTCAAAAGTCTGGGATAATATCTCATATAAATGACTTCAAAATTTAAAAGCATTGCACTTGTACAATTCAGGTTCCTTTGTAAAAATGAGGCCTGCGTTATATTCCGAACACACCAAAATACTAAAAAAATGCAGCTTGAAAGTATAGGTGGTGGTTTATGGTATCTATGATCACCATCAATGAAGTACTTATTCATAAAAATATTCTGCATTTTTGAATCCAAGATAAAACATATATTGATTTTCAGTGGGGAAGGGAGAAGGAACCCTTTAAGTTTTGAAAGGCATCCAACCAAGAAAGAGGTTAATAACTATTTTTACTAACAATAAATAAAAATTTTGAAGTTCAAAGTAATACTTTAAAATCTGGCATATAACGCACACTTTTAACACAAAAAATAAGATTGAAATTTAGGGGTGTGGGGGAGGGTTATATGCTGGGTACAAAAGTGAGACCTTTAAAAAAAAAAGATAATCATAGAAAAAAAATTAGACTACTTTATAAATAGAAGTACTGTTCCTTTAATAGAAATACTGTTTATTTTTAATTTTTAAACAGATAACAGTTTATTTATTTTACATTCTTTATGAACTTAAAGGGCTGTAGTTCCAGAAATATACTATTTTTTTCTAAAGCTTGGAATAAAATCTCAAATAAATGACTTCAAAACAAAAGCATTGCACACACACATTTCAGGTTTCTTCATAAAAAAAACGGGGTGCACGTTATGCGGTGAATGTACCTAAGAATTAAAAAATGCAGCTTCAAAGCATGGATGCGTGTTATACCGCAGTGCATGTTATACACCGGATTTTACGGTAATTATTAGTACTTGAAACAAAGTATTTCCAAGAAGATTTTATTTGAAAAGTTGGTATCTCTTTTTAGTGCAACACTATACAGAAGGTATACTAATTGCAGCAAGTAATTTTGATACCCAATTTCTTTACCAGATGGAGTCCCTGAGCTCTGAGGATGCAAAACTATACTAGGAATTTAATTCTTCCAAGAGTACCCAAGCCAACTAGGCACTCAAGGGATCTTTTACATGCTGCACAATCATAGTGCATAGATACAGTCCATATTTTTTGCTTTATGAAAATCCATCGACTTGCGTCAGTATCAAAACAACAAACTTGGGGGGGTGTAAGGCTAGCGCCAAACCAATTACGCCACCCAGACGGCAAATTAGAATAATAAAACATGTACATAAAATAGAAAACTGTCTCTTTACAAAAGAAATCAAATGTGTAAAAATTAATATATATATATATACATATATATATAAACTTTAAAATTTTTGATTGGATACTATTTTAGTGCAAACCATTTTTCGTCTATTTGGCAAATTAATGTTGGATAGAAGTTCAAATTAGAAAGACAAGCTTTTTGCCCAATTTGGCATCATTTTTTTTTCTCTCACCAAAGGCATTAATTATAGTAAGAATTTACCAAATATTTTCCGTTAACTAAATGTATCTAATATTTAGATTCATTATGAATCTTTCTAAAACCATAGTTTTACATAGATAGATAATACAACATGGATAAATTCAATATTAATATTAGGGTTGATACACATTGTTATAAAGATTCAATTTAAATTCCTAATGAAAGTTTCGGATTTTTTTAGTCTTGAAAAAGGATACTCTTTTCTATATAAAAAGTAAACATAAATCAAGGATTAATAATATTTAAGGTTATTTTTTATAAAACATAATTAAAATAAGCATACAGAAAATCTCATTTCAATATCCCCCGTCTTACATAAATATTTTTCAACAAATGTTTGAAAATATTGAATCAGCTAAATTTTCAAATACATCAGCTACATGTTCAATACTTAGTAATTAAAAATATGTAGAATATTTCAGTATAAATTCCTTTCAGTATTGTAGAATTCAAAAATAAGTGACAAACAAGTATCCTTCCAAAGTTATTAATATTTATGTAGAAGTTATTAACACACTACATAATTTGATGAATTTTTATAAGCACATTCTTAAAATTTTTATTTTCCGTGCTAAAATACAATATAAAGATATAAAAATAATAATAGTACATTAAAATATAACTCTAAAATAAATCACATTTTTTTCATTAAATATTGGAGTTTATATTTCTTTGAGGAGGACAAATTATTAAATAGCTAATGCCTTGTAACCTAGCATAAAAATAAACTGTTTTTATTGGTTATAGGGACCGTGGGCTGGCAAGTTTTTTTCTAAGTTGTCACCAGCACGAACACTGTGATATTATCCAATAATTTATATTCATTACAAAACACTGATGGAAAAGAATAAGGCATATTTTCTATGTGTTTGGCTTCATGGTTCCTATGACAAATAAGTATGAAATAAACTTAAAAAATTAAAAAAAAAAAAAAAAAAAGGAATATAAATACCTTTTCATGAATTGACATATGCTTTAAGAAATGACTACTGCGCTTTGTTTTGAAAGAACACAGGTCACAGAAGTGCTTGTATGTTGACATAGCTTCATTTCTTACTTTGCAGGGGAGTCTCACTGGGGTCTTACTCTTTCCATCTGTTCCACCAGAATCCAGATCAGAATCTTCTGTTGCCAATTTCATCTGCTGTAAATTCTCACTCAATCTATCAGGATCACTTCGAAGAATCCTAGTTACTCTTGTGGGCTTACTACGAAGGACAGATTTCTTTTTTAGAGAACGCAATTGAAGAGCAAGTCTAGCTGTGCGAGTTCTCTGGCTGGTTCTAGGGCGTTCTTTCAAGAAAAATCTTAAAAAAAAATTATGCATAACAATTTAGATAACATGGAGAGGAAGGGGATTGTGGTTCTATGGATAAAAAGCGCAGAACATGACCATTATTATTCCAACAGCTTACATGACCATTTATGAAAAAAAAAACCAGAATTGTTATTTCATTGTAAATTGGTTTATTTCAAGCCATTTTAAAGTTTGAAAACTACAATTATTCTTCTACTTTAAGAACAATTTAACAAAAGTTAAATGTAAATTTTAAAATAGTTTGAGTTTAGCAGATTAGTAATTCGATACATATTTAAAAATCAATTTTCACATTAAAAAAAAAAAAAATTAATCTCTAGCTTAATTTATTCAGAAATCCTTCCCCCTCCCATGTTGTCCCATAACGTTCTTCCCTTCCCCACAAACAAAAATGATTTAACCTCAAACTTTAAAAATATTTCATATTTTCAATAACATAATAGCTAATAATGCCTTAAGCCAGGGGTGGGCAACTTGCTTTGGCTTGTGAAACCAGATTGTGGGAGCAGAGGATACCAGAGGGCAGCACCTTTTAAAATGATTGCACATTCATTATAAAAAAATATAATAAATATACATTAAATAAAATAGTGACAGTTATATTCAATTTATCTATTGTACTTATTTTACATTGTCTATAGCTGCAAGCACATTTAATTTTAGAATCAGTTTAATGAGACAAATGTACCCTGTTGCACTCGCATATTTTTTAAAATCAGGAGTGAGATTCCTTGTTGAATTTCTCATCTCAGCCTGAAAGTTAATAAAAGCCAACTTTCATCTATATTTACTCTTGTTGATCTTCATACATGAAAAACTTTGCTTACACAAATATATGTCAACTAAAATATAAAGAATAATTTCCCTGTAAATTACTTCAAACATGGAAATTTTTCAACTGACAAAGATTTGTAAAGTCAATTAATGTTATGGCTTAAAACATTTCCTTCACACTGTGATCTGACTGCAAGTCAATACGTTTAAGCAGATGCTGTAGTATTGGGATAAAAGAGCAAATTGAATTTAGACTCAATGTTTTCAAAATCCTGAGATCTTGTGACCTCATTCTCCAAATTGTGTAGATAATTTCCTTGTAGAGACACTTTCAAGTATTTTGTTTTTATAATAAAGGAATTCTGTTTTCCCAATAGTCAAAAATGCAAGACAAATCTTTGATCCCACACAGGAAAGAAATCTTGATTCAAAAAAGTGGACCTTCCGACTGCTTTGGAGGGCTGTTATTTGTCCACTCCTACCTTAAGCTATAATCATTTTACATAACATAACAGTAAAAAGCAGTTAAATACATATGTTTAGAAAATCTCTTTAATAGTAACTATGTAAGATCAAAAATCCAATTAAAAGATTCTAATATTTTTAATATTTTAACTAAATATAACAAAAGAAATTGAATATAAAAATATAATCTATTGTAATAAAATATGTATAACAAATGTTTGAAAATTCATTACTAAAAAAAAATTGAACTATTGATTTATACAGAATACTAGATACAATCATCATTTAACAAATGACAAATTCTTAAAAAATCCTAACATTTCTTTTTCATTGCTAGGTAAGTGATTAGTAATTTCACTGTAAATAATATTGTTTTCTGTACATTATGTGTAAAGTGAATCAGATAAAATTATGGGCAATAAATGAAAATTCAAATTCTTTATAACATATTGATTCAAAAGGAAATTATAATTAAATTTTATAAAAAGATGCAAAAATTCAAGCAATTTACTTTTCTAAAAAAACAGACGTGTTCAATTTTTACTTTAGCTCTCTCTTAGTCCATTCAAAGCAGAACATGGGATTCACTAAAAACTTCAAGACCATTGGGGTAGTGAACTTTAATAAGTTTGCTTAGTTTCAATAGCATCTAGAGTTGGCATTCTACTAGGTCACCAGTTGAAGCCATATATTACATGGGTTTGTGAGTTCATCTTAATATTTTCCACAATGTTTTAAGAGAATGGAAGAAAAGATTGGAATGATTCAAAATGTTTCGTTTATTTCAAATGGGCTGCATTTTTGGCAGCTAAGCCATTAGACCCAGCAAGTCCCCTAGAGTGGAAGCCATTTCATTAGTGGCACAATCTAGTGGCAGCTTCTTCTACCAAATTGCGACATTTGAATTTTAGTCAATTTGAACTCTCGTTTGATGCTGAATATTGCTGTGATTCAATTTTGCTAAGAGTATCAGAGCCAAATTGATACTCAAGGGATCTTATAATAATCATATGACATGTGCGTGCTTATGATTTTCACATCCAGAAAATCTATCGACTCTAGCCGGAATCGAACCCGTAATCTTGGGCTTAGGAAGTGGGCATGCTATCTCACAGCCACCGAGTCGATGAATGATTCAAAAGGTGAAAAAAAACTTTTCATGGATATAAATTACATTCTCACACCTTAATTTCAAAGCTTGATACATTTTATTCTATGATGCAGTACTACTTTAGTTTCTAGAAACTAGATTATTCTCTTTAATTTTAAAATGGTATCACAAAGCCATTCAGAAGCCACATCATTCTTTTGCAGAAAAAAAGTACTTTGAAGATGGTAAATGTTTTTACTCAAATTAAATGCATGTAATAAGTTCATACAAAGATAATGAAATGATCAATAATTCAAAGCTTGTCATTAGCAATTGGGAGGAAGCCTCTTTAATCTAATAGATAGCAGAAGTTATATAATTGCTTGTTTGTATTAAAAAACTAATATTTTTATTTAAAAAAGTATGCTAAATTTATGTATATTCCTTGCAAATCTTTGGAATTTATTTAGAAAATAAGTTAAAAAAAATCATGATTAAATAAAATTTATAACACACAAATGAAACTATTTAAACCACATATAAAGTTATATTTAAGTAGAACTTCCTACTAACAATTATATATTATTTGTTCAGATGCATCATTTATTTTGTTTAATACACACAAGTATGAAATTTTCACAGGGTACATCATAAGAGTTAACTAGAAAGTTGTGTTCAAATTAAAAGCTCGTCACTTGTTCTTTAATGAAGTACTTGAATGTTAACAAAGTGATATAATAAAAACTTAACATTTTGCTATTATTAATTACTTCTGTTTGTGTATTTTCTCAATGATTAATGAATACTAGGCGAATATGTATGCACATAGTTCAATACAATTTATTTTTACAATTAATAAGCCAAATTTTAAAAGGTAGAAAAATTTAAATAACATATTTTAAAACATATATATATAAGCTACAAAAGGACACTTAGGAACAATTTAAAATTTATATGTAAAATTATTTATTCATATTTTGTTAGGAAAACTTGTTATAAATTAAAAGGAAATAAAGAAAAAAATGGTAAATAGCTAACAAAATAAATAAATGTAAATAGAATTGTGACATCTCATGGTTACAATAAAAGTTATCCCCCTCCCCCCAAAAAAACTAAGCAGAAATAAATTATATGTATCTACACTGTTATTCAACCTACCTTAACTTTTTTGATAATGGTTTCAACCTCAAAGTTTTCACACTACTCTCTGTGTTGGTACTGATATAGCCATTAGATGAAGCATTAGTATCTCTTTCCTTATCATCTGACAGACAAGATGTTTTGTCAGTTCCTTCTTTGTCATATGATGTGTTACCTTCATCTGCAAGGCTACTATTTTCTTCAGACAATGTTGTACTATCAAGCTCATTTGCTTCATTGGCTATCCTTTTAATGTGGAAGCTATTCATCATCTCCTCTAGCTTATTCTTAGCAATGAGGATGCCATCTAGAGTACCAGATAAATGGTATTGAGTCTCATTTTCAGCAATAACTTCTTCAACCTTGGCTGTCAGGACACGTTGCTGAATGGCATCAAATACACAGCCCCCCTCAATTGCACTCACTACATTTGGCGAAAGAATGGCTCTCACTTCTGAATAGATCTATAAAAGAAACATTGAGCAATTTCATGTTTTAAATCTAAAAATTTTACATGTTTGTAATAAAATTTCTTTAAAAAGAAATACTCTATCATATCAAGTTTAGATTTCTTAATTTAAAAAAAAATTGAAGACAATAGACTAAATTCATGTGACGTCATTAATCACATGATAACTGAGACACGTGTTTTCGGCCAATCAGTTCATAAATTAATGCGACGCCATAATTATATCATAAATATAATCATGCGTTTCCAGCCAATTAGTTCATGTGTTTCACTGTTGCCAACTTTTGCTTTTTGAAGAAACTTTCTTTTAGAAAGTACATAGTTGTCAACGACATAATGCACATAGTTAAACAAAATGCACTTACTTTAAAAGTATTCGTATAAAGTAAGTTTTTTTTTAAATTTTGAAAAATGTTTGAAGAATTTTATCACGTGAACTCTTTACCCAATCATCACTTTTTAATGTTATCAAAACTTTAAAAGTTGAACAACTAATGTCAATTTTTAATCAATGGGAAACACATAATTGCCGTTATCATGTGACCATCATGAGTTTATTCCACTCAGTTTATCATCTCAGAGACGAGAGCAAAGTTAATTGTTCTAATTTGTTCTTTGCTTTCTTATTTAAACTTTAAGAGATTGCGTGAAAGCATTATCTTAACAATACAAAATCCTCTACACCATGTCATTTGAAATCAATGTAAACATTTTCTCATAACTTAATATCTGTCAATTTCTCAATATCATTATGGAGGTAAGTAGCAAAAAAGCCCTTCTGATTATTATTATACTACACATGGGTGACAAAATAATACGAACACCTATGAAAGAGGAGAAATGCTTTATTAATAGGGAGTTGGACCCCCCTTTGACTGAATTACAGACTGTATGCGACGTGGGATGGACGCATAGAGGTCATGAACAACTTTTAATGGAATCTGAAGCCATTCTTCGTGGAGAGCGGTCTCTAATGCCGAAATCGTAGATGGTGGGGGGAATCGAGCACGGAGTTTTGACTCCAAATATCCCCACAAATATTCAACAATATTTAAATCAGGTGACTGAGGGGGCCAAGAAAGATGACCTACGTCCCCCTCATGCTCTGCAAACCATTCTTGCACGATTTTAGCTCTGTGGATAGGAGCGTTGTCGTCTTGATAAAATGGGCATTCTCCGGGAAATAAAGTCTGGAAAAATGGATGCCCCTGATCCCCCAGGATATCGACATAGTGGGCAGCTTGAACCTTGCTATGCAGAGTAACAAGTGGCCCAAGACCACGCCAAGATATCGCCCCCCATACCATAAGGGACCCACCTCCATGCTTCACAGTCGGCATGATGCATTCAGGAGCAAATGCTTCTTTGGGTGTTCTCCACACATAAACTCGTCTGGTGGTCTGGAATAGGGAGAACGTTGATTCATCCGACCAGATGACTTGTTGCCACTGTTGTGGGGTCCACTGTCTGTGTGTTCTACACCACTGGCGTCGCTGTAAAGCATGACGTGCTGTTACCAAAGGTTTACGAATTGACACTCTTCCATACAAGTTCGAAGCATGCAGTTCCCTTTGGACTGTTCTTGCTGAAATAAGGTTACGAAGACGACTATTCACCTCAGACGTTATTTGGGATAGCGATTGCTTGCGCTTTCGGGCCACTATGCGGGATAAGACTCTTTTATCCCTCTCGGTAAGCTTTCTTTTCCGTCCACTGTTGTGCTTGCCAGACGCCACATTCCCGCACTTCTTGTATGCTGTCATAACGGCAGATACAGTACTTCTTGCACGCCCCAAATAATTAGCTGTTTCCGTCACCGAGCAACCAGCGCACCTCATTCCAACAATCATACCTTTTTCGAACTCTGACAGGTCCGTCATTATTGCGTTTTTCAGAAATTACAATAGACGCGTGCAACACCTATTGCAGCTGTTGAGCGACTGATACATTACCTTTCGAATCCACTAGGCGGCGGACTGCAACGCAAAATGACATGCACGCTGTGCGTCTTTGAAATGGGCCATGCCATTTTCGCGGTGTTCGTATTATTTTGTCACCCATCTGTACTTTGTATGTGTAAGTTTCTTAAAGGTCAAATATATTTTACATTTGTAATATGGATTAGGACAATTTTAAACAATTTCATTCTCTTTTTAAATGGACAAGTTTTTAGTGATTGCAAATCCACAATTTGACACAACTTCCAATCACTAAAAACTTTTGCTGAGATAAAGCCTTTTGTATGGTAAAAATATTTTGAGGTAAAAAGAAGTTATGCTCCTGTTGTAGAGAGAGTGGATTTAATTAACTGATAAAAAAATATAAAGATTAAAAAATATGGGCAAATATATGTAGTACAGTATAAAAAAAACTCAAGTTATGAAATAACTCAAAAGTAGTTTATAATTCATCCTACTTAGAAGGGGGAGAATAAAAAACAGCACAGGGGATAAAAAATTATCTTAATCTATCATAATAAGAGCACAAATTGAAGGACTAAGATTGTTTTTGCTAGTATACAATTTTAAAAAATGTATTAATATAAAATAATTTACATAAAGAGAAAAAACTAAATCAATAAAATAAGTTAAATTTTTTAAAAATTTGAAACGAATATATGTAGCTAACATTTTAAATATTGAATGACATCTCAAACTTAAAGATATCTCAGCCAAGTCTTTATAAAAATACTTTGCTATATACAACCTTAACATAACAATAGAAGAGGATCACATAGCACGATATGTCATCACTAAACTAAAATGCTAGAACAGTTAATAGCTCTCAAAATTCATCTAACTAAATGTATTCTCACATTGTCAAAGCAAAGCAAAAGCAATCATGCGTTTCCAGCTAATCAGTTCATGTGCTTTGTTGTTGCCAACTTTTGTTGTTTACAGAAATTTTCTGTTAAAAAGTACATGCATCCAACTTTTTTTACACAACAGGCACATTCCTTAGAGAATTATGTACAAAAATACATACAACATATGGCAAATTTACGGATATGTTCCACAACTTTAGAAAATCACATAAGATGAAAAAACTAAATATTTTTCCAAAAATCGTGCAAAAAAAAGTAATAATGAAGTCCATCTTACATATTTCTAAATCAAAAACAATTGTTTAAAAAAAAAATATTAGTGTACAGTGAAAATTTAGTCTAGAAGTATATACAACATATACAAATTCAAATTGAAATCAGGAATAAAACTACTAACTAACAACCAGTGCTTATTTAAGCTCATTTCGGGCCCTGGGCACAGAAGAATTACTGGCCCCTTTGGCACTGGTGGATCGAAATTTATAACCAAAAAAATCTAGTTAAGCCCAGCTTATCCGGGCCCCTGGGCACCCACCCAGGTGCCCAGGATAAACTGACATTGCTAACAACTATTCATCCCTGTTTGATAACAAGCGTGCATGTTTATTATGAACTGGATAAAAAATCTCTATTATCAGAAGCTGTGTCAGATATGTCTAGAACAAATGTTGGCTTTGATTCTAATGAACAATTTCGTTTGTTATTTACAGTCCCTTAGTTTTACACAGGGTCTGTTATTAGTGGTTGTTTCTTTATCTTTTTTCTTAGTTTCTCAAGTTACTTTTATGATTCTTGATATCTACACAAAATTTAAGATAACGTTGAAATTTTAATGCATGCTCTGTGTCAGGATCATGAATAAGAAAACCTTGTTCCATACTTGAAGCAAATTTCCTCGTGAATTAAACCAGATTTTAATAGCTGAATTTCACTCCTTCAACTTTGTCATCATCAACATTTTTATTATCATAAACTGTCATAAATTTGATCAAGTCCTGATTCAAAGGGCTTTCTAAAATCAGTTCTTCAACATTAACCATTTTCCTGTTGTTAAAATATTTGCCACCAATTGCATTTGACAGTAATAATTTCAGGACACAAAGCAAATTTTTGTACAACAGAACTCTCACTTTTAAAGCATGCTGGCAAAATTTTTTTCCAACAAGCATATAAAATCGATTGACACAACTTTTTGATGAAAAAGAAGCATGTGTAATATAATCCATAATAGTAAACTTTCTCCATGCTTCCACAACAGTCGAAGTCAAAAACATATTAATCAACAAGGTGGTAAAAACAGCAGTTAGAAGCTCAAGCAATACTAGAATTTAAAAAAAAATTGCTTTGAGAATTCGAAGTAGAACAAAAAATTCGTGTAAAAAAAATATATTGGTGAATCGTGTCATGTCAAAATAATGTAAAAAGAAAAAAAAAAAAAAAAAGAGTTGGTTATATATATCAACAGTATAATAACATACATAGGTACACAAAATGCATTTTATTTAAAAGTACATGCATAAAATAAATTTTTTTTAATTTTAAAATCTTTTTGAAGAATTTTTTTTTATAACATTTTCACATCTTTATCCAAGTATGAAATTTTATCTAAGTTTTACAGACAGCAAGTACAATTATTTTAAGGTCAGTTTTGTATTTAATGGAGAACATGTGTTTGTCTCCATGAATTAAGCCCGTTTCAAATCAACTTTCCTCATAACAAAAGCTAAATAATTATGTTACAATTGAAATACAGGGGAAACAAGATCCTGTAAAATCATAATTTCTGCAAGTATTTCCTTTTTTCGATACTCAATGTCATGAATCTGTGATAATCACTGATTTCTACGTCTAGTTTTCTGCTATACTAGACTTAAAATTAATTATTAGTAAAAATATTTACAAAATTCCACTCAAACTATGTGCCCCCCCCCTAATTTCTTTCAACAATCTGTGTGTATATGTAATTTAAATGGAAGTAAAAGGTGAACAATTAGTAAGCTGCAATTGAAATAATAAAGCTTATTTTCACTCATAAGTAGTAAAGATGGGACAAAATAATGACAATCAAGTTAACTCTTTGTTGTTGAATAATTGTTATTTGAAATGAAATCCTTTTATTTTAGAAGATATTTATACATACATATGTATCTCATGAATGAACCAAATTTAGCTTTATTTGGATTTAGTGATAGGTTACAGTTTTTGTCAAAATTCTTCAGATGTTGTTTGTTGAAATAAATAAGAACAAAATCAAAAGTAGTTAATTTACAACGTTCTTTTATAGTGGCTAAAATAAAATGAAAATTGGCTATTAAGTAAGCTTGAAATTTTTATAAATTCTGCTTTTGAACAAAATATTTATAAAAACAGAAGAAAAGAATAAAAACAATTACAAATATTTTATCAATAGTACGATCCTTTAACTTCAAAATTATAAGGTTATATTCCATTTGTGTTTTGGATAAAAAAAAATTAAGTTGCCTTCATTTCCTAATAAAAATTTATCAAAATGTAACCATACAGTTATAAAACGTACATAATGCAAGGCTAATGCATTATACAGTCAACCCTCCTATAAAGCAGTACTCTCAGAACGCGGTTTCTATATAACATGGAGCTGAAATTGCGACAGCCCTCCTATAACGCGGTACTCTTACAGCGCGGTTTCCGTTCAACAACGTCCCATCAGTTCTTTCCGTGCACCCAATGAATGGTTTAACTGGATATCGTCAGTTTAATTATCAAACTGCATAACTCCATCTGGGTTGCTAATTTGATACAGTAGGGCTAGGTGCCAAGTTGTTGTTTATGTTCGCCAAGATAGGCGATAATATTACAATATGGTTTATTTTGATATTTTTATTGTGCGATGATTTGGTTGCCATGGGGATAACGTATATTAATGTTAGTTTTTTTTTTCCGCGGGATCTCCCCTCAGCAAAAGTAAGACATTGTTACAAATTTTGTGTAATGAACGCTTAAAATAGTGTAAATAATTTATATCTGGAAGTGTAATACATTAATACTACTTTCTGTTGTATTTATTTTATGTTAAAATCCTGCCACCACCTCTCCCTTCGAAATCTAGTTTTATTATGAAATAAAAAAGTAGTGATTACACACTGATCGAGGAATAAATTAAAAGCGGAGCGCGCACTGAGGCATGGCGTAGACAAAACAAAATGATTAAGGAATTGCGCCAAAAAGGTTTTTATTGGTCTCCATATAACGCGGTATGAATGATGTGATTTGTACTAATTCTGAATTTCTTATAGCGCGGTTTCCATACAACGGGTAGACGGTTTCCATACAACGGGTAGACGGTTTCCATAGAATGCGCTACGAATTAGCCTGGTTTGTGCAGTTAAATCCGAGTTTCTTAGAGCACGGTTTCCATATAATGCGGTATGCATTCACCGCATTATAGGAGGGTTGACTGTACTTAATATGCATAAAATGTCTTATGGTTCTTAAGTACATTTACCATATTCTTTTGGGAACTAATTTGATAACGGGGGTAATAGTGCCAAGTGCTGCTTGTTGCTGGAATGAAATCCAATATGGCGGCCTAGCAGTAATTTAATGATACACAATAATTTAAAAGAATTGTTTTGAAATACATTGAAATGTATTTCAAATGAAAAATATAGGAAGAGATTGAGAATAACCTAGATCAATCAATAAATAATGAATAATATGTAATAAAAAGTAACATGAACTAATAATAGTATTATAAGCAGCATATAATATATAATCTTATAATTTTATTTTATCGTAATTATATATAATATTCATATAGTACGATTTTATAATGGTTATTAGAAATAATAATCATATAATTAAATAGTAATTATTAAAAAGAATAATAGTTGAATTGTGAAAAAATAAAAATAATGCATAAGAGAACTCGTAATACACAACTATAAATAAACATAAGAATAGCTGTAAATAAACAAAAGAAATAGTTATAAATAAATAAGATAATTATAAATAAATAAGATAATAATTATAATTAAATAATAATTATTATAAATAAATAACAATATTAATTATAAATAAATAACAAATATGTAATAATAGTTATAAATAAATGCTAAAAGAAACAATCGTGCTAATTTGATATCGGAGGTAGTAGCGCCAAGCTGTTGTTTATGTTCGCCAAGATGGGCGATAATATTACAATATGGTTACCTTAATATTTTCATCGTCTGTCGATGTGGTTGCCATGGGGATAACGCATATTAGAAATAACTTTTATTCGTTTTTTCCGCTATAACCCTTTAATTTCAGACGATATCTTTAAAAACTTAACCATTTTCAGTTTAATTTTTCTATTTGCGTCTTCTGTTTAATTATGGGCTACTTTCGAATATGGATATTTCTAAAATGAGTGAGTTCTAGAATATTTTTTTCTTAAAAGAATAAGTGTTGTGCTTTTAATTATCGCTATAAATAATTTATTTTCGTTTTAAAAATGTTTTTTTTTT
>BMAV01015622.1:149559-163740 GCA_019973955.1 Trichonephila inaurata madagascariensis | reverse complement strand
AAAAAAAAAATGCAATTATTACTATGTGTAATAATCATATAATATTCGTTACTTATAATTGTTTCTTTTAGTATTTATTTGTAAATATTACTACATACTTTGTTGTTTATTTATAATTAATATTGTTATTTAATTATAATTATTTAATTATAATAACTAATATTTAATTATAATAATTAATATTTAATTATAATTATTATTATTTAATTATAATAATTATTATTTAATTATAATTATTATATTATTTAATTTATAACTATTTTTGTTTATTTATAGCTATTCTTATGTTATTTATTTACAGTTCTGTATTACGAGTTCTCTTATGCATTATTTTTATTTTTTTTACAATTCGACGATTATTCTTTTTAATAATTACTATTTAATTATATTATGATTATTGTTTCTAATAACCGTTATATAATCGTACTATATGAATATTACATAAAATTACGATAAAATAATATGAGCTTATATGCTGCTTATAATACTATTAGTACATGCTACTTTTTATTACATATTAATCATTATTTATTGATTGATCTAGGTTATTCTCAATCTCTTCCTATATCCTTTATTTGAAATACATTTTAATGTATTTCAAAACATTTCTTTAAAATTGTGTATCATTAAACTACCGCTAGGCCACCATATTGGATTTCAGTCCAGCAGCAAGAAACGCTGCTTGGCGTGATAAGGATCACGCCAAGCAGCACTTGGCGCTATTACCCCCGTTATCAAATTAGTTCCGAAACAATTATAAATAACGAATATTATATGATGATTACACATAGTAATAATTGCATTTTTTTTTTCATTATGAATAAAATAATTACATAATGTATGTTAAAATTAATTTAGAATATCAATTACAAAGTAGTGAATGCTTGTAATATGAAACTTGCACTGCAAGTTCCTTCAACAAGTATCATCGAACAAAGAACAAAAAAAAAACTTTTTAAAACGAAAATAAACTATTTATAGTGATAATTAAAAGCACAACACTTATTCTTTTAAGAAAAAAATATTCAAGTACTCAATCATTTTAGAAATATCCATATTCGAAAATAGACCAGAATTAAACAGAAGACGCAAATAGAAAAATTAAACTGAAAATGGTTAAATTTTTAAAGATATCATCTGAAATTAAAGGGTTATAGCGGGAAAAAATGAATAAAAGTTATTTCTAATATACGTTATCTCCATGGCAACCACATCGACAGATGATAAAAATATTAAGCTAACCATATTGTAATATTATCGCCCATCTTGGCGAATATAAACAGCTTGGCGCTACTACCCCCGATATCAAATTAGCACATTTTTTTGTTCTTCAATGATTTTATTGAATCAAAAACCTATAAATATATTTTTGAAATTCATGAATACAATCAGTTGGAATAATACAATTTATATACGAACCATGACAATAAATTCAGGAGAGTTGGTGAATAAGTATAAAGGACAAAATATGAAACTTTCTACTTTAAAAAATAACTTTACCAATTGATATTAACAATTTTTAACAAGGTAGTACATCCTCTCCCTTCTTAATTTGAAGTTTTCTTTCATTCCTCCCATATTATTATTTTAAGTTTATATAATCTATTCAATATTTTACTCATGATTATTTATACCATACAATTTTTCTTGGTACTTGTGTACTATCGCAACATTGCCAATGTTCAAGTTAACCCACCAAATTGGCAACCTTAATTTCGCTGGTGTCTTAGGCACTAAATTGGCAACCATGTGCTTCATTTCATATAGAGTTGCATATTATTGCAACAGTTTTGGCAAATAACCTATTTCTTTTATCCAAAAAAGCATACTTTCAAAATTTTACAGTAATAATTTGCATTTTATTTTTTTCTTGAATTTAAGATATTTTCTGAGATATACAAAAGTCCCATTGTTTTATAAAAATAAATCAATCAGTAAAAAAAAAGATACTATTAAAGAAAGTTTGACAGCACTTAACTAAACATATACTTGTCCTAATTTTTGACAACCTTATATTACAAAAAGTTAAGTTAAATTGAAACAATTACAATGAACTCAGATGACTAATTTTTAAGTAAGTTTATATTGTAGGAATTATCAAAATATTCATTCATGCATTAGAAATGTCTAAAATAATCAGTTAATGCAAAATATGTGTGATTTCTTTAGTACAACAAAACTTAAAACCAAAAGTCAAGAGAAACAAAATTAAGATTTTATATTCATACATTCATTATTACAAAAAAAAAAAATGGCAAAATGCAAAAACACAGCCGACAGATCTGTACAGCAAAGAAAGGTAAAAGTCTTGAAAAAGAGCAAATTCTCATAAATAAATAACTTACTTCAAACATTATAATTGAATCGATAGTGACATGAAATATGACATGGACATTTAAGAACAGGAATATAAGTTGTGCAAAGAATCTAAAAAAGAAAGAGTTTTACAATGTGAACTAATATATTTCAATAAAATTTCTGAAAATTAAATTGTCACAACAATAAGAATTTTTGCAAAAAGTCGAAATATTTCAAATATATTATTAGTGGTAGTTATTAAGAAAATAACGAAAGAAATCCCAATAACGCATTTTAGATGCAAATTGATTATAAAGCCTTATTAGTGAATTAATGAAATACTGTAATAATTGTAAATATTCCCTATCATTTTTAAGATCATACTAGTAAACAAAATTATTCATATGACATCAAAATTGAATCATGAGATTTTCCGTTAACAAAGAATGTTTTGTTGACAAGAACAAAATGAATAAAAATATGAGCACATTATTTATTTCATAAATTTCATTTACGAAAAGAGTAACACAAAATAAAATGAAAAAGAAACCTTAATTTCGAAAGAGCTGATTGTACTCACACTTTGTAACAATAACTAAAATCCAATGAGATCTGAAAAATATGCAAAAGTTGTTTTGTTATCAAAATGTTTATCCTAAGCACTTCATTTAATTTTATAACATTTTCAACACCGAGACAATTCCCCACTTTTCAAAAGTTTCGGAAAAACAACAAACCATAATTAATTGCTGAAATATACAATCATTGTTTAGTTGTTTTGAACTTGATGTGTGTGTGACACGCTTACGTTATCAAATACTTCAGGAAGTTATTATTAATATATGTAAATTTTTTTGTCTCTTTAATTTCTTACTGAAGGCTAGAGATTTGTACAAGTAGAAGTGAAATGTTGAAGAAATTCATAAAATTACATCATATTATTTCGTAGTCTTACCTTCGTTTTCTCGTCTATCATTAATGATCGTAGAGCCTTGTTCCTAGTCTTCGCGAAAAATCCTAGTGGACTCAAATACTGCAAATGTTTTTTCTAAGATATTACAACAATTTTACTAGTTTTTTGGGAGATGAAAATGACTGAAATAAAGCATTCAGTAATTTCAATATCATTTCCGTACCTAAGAACATGTTTTGCTATAAACTCTTATTTTGCATTTGAATCACCTCTTTAGCATTTATCAGGAAAAAAATGACACGAATTTTGAATTATATTATGAATCTCGAAGTTAATATCAAATTAATGCTAAATTTCAAAACTGAATTATTAGTATATTAATTTTGTGCATGACTAGAGTCGAGAGATTCAAAAAACAAACCACAACAAAAGGATCCTAAAAGTTAAGAATTTTTTCCACATTCTTTACAGAAGAAGACGACAACAACAAATATGACAAGCTGCGAAAAACGCTTAAATGTTTCTGTTGAAAATTTAATTTGTGCATGCTTGTGAATTTCATGTTAATTTTCAATATATTAAATTTATTCTTTCAGTTATAAGAAATACTATCTTCAGAATATTTATGTCTACATTTTCTGTGATTATCTTGCTCAACTAATGAAGAGAAATATCTAATTTATGATTGAAATACCTCATTCCACGAGCTATCGGAATTCGAAATTACAAAGTAAAATAAAATCAAATGTTCTTTCTTCTGATATGAAAAACGAAATGTTTTGGCTATAAAGTAGCTCTGTGATATATCTATGTTGAGAGTTTAAATCCATGCGTCAAGTAATTGCAACTGTCAGCAGCAATGACCGACATCAATTGTGAGTGTTTGTATGTTATAAAAACTTTTGATTTCACTCCTCCGTCCATGTATGTGATGCGAACTTGTCATTGATTTGAAACTAGAGATTAATTTATTAGTGAAATTGGTTATGTGTAACTATTTGCTCAATGAAGAAACTTGATTTTGTTATGAATCGCAAACATTCCTGTGTATTTTAAATGTGTGAGAAGATAGGTAATCAGACATTCCATAAAAATAAAACAAAATGAAAGTAACAGTTTATTTTGGAAATGTGCGTGTCATTGTACCGTGCGGCAAAGGAGATATTTTGGTCAGAGATTTAATGGATTTAGCCATTACTCGTTATAAAAAAGCAACTGGGAAGGTAAGTGGATTTTTTTGTTAATGATAGAACAATTCGCTCTTTCATGAAAAGTAATGTTATGAAATAGTTACATTATAAGATACATTTAAAAAATTAGTGGGGAGTGGATGGGGTCCATCTTTTTATAAATGAGTACATGTTAATTTTTTTGGAAGGTCTCGGTTTTAAGTGCTAATTTGATATCAGTCTGCACATAATGATTCTATATGCTGTACAGTTTTTTTTTCTATAAGATTAATAGTACTGTAATCGTCTATACTGACTACTCATTTTGCTTTTGTTTGTTTTCCTCTAGCTATCACACTGTTTGAAGCAAAATTTTGTCTTTTATGGAGATTTGTACTTACTTTTTTGATATTTACACTCTTGCACGTAAAATGAACTTGGACCCTTTTATGTGCTGTAACATTTGGTGTGAGGAATTCTATTTCTTTTTTAAAACTTGGTCTCGCACATTAAATTAGGTGACTATACATTTGTAAATGTTATTTGCCTTGGCTTTGAAAAGTAATTTAATACAGTTTATGAAAAATTAATTTTTTAAAAGACGTAAAAGGCTATTGATACAGAAATGTTCACTTGTATGATTTATGAGTATTTTAATGATAATCAAAAAAATTTTTAAATAAATGTTGAATGGATTGTCCTGCAAAATCTGCCTGATAATTACGACCATAACGTATTATTATTTTAAAATATTGCAGAAATGTGTGTTGTCCTATACCTAAATATTGATAGAAGCCTTATTTGTCAAAACTGAAAGAGTTGCTCTTAATTTCATTCATGATATTTTTTCTTAACTGAAGCTGCCCTTAACTCATGTCAAGCTTTATTTAGTTGTCTTTTCTAAACTTTTTGTACCTCATTAGCTGTTGATATATCAATGTGATACTGGCTGGGAAAGTAATCATACCTCATTGCTGCAGATCTAATATTTATATTAGTTTCCTTTACAGAGGGCAGCACGATACAATTTTTGACCATTAGGACATTTAGACACGCCCATTATTTGTATTTCATTTTTTCCTGTCCATTTATACATATGTTTACCAAATCATAATTTATAAAGATGACAATATATGCAATTTTAAAAGCATTCAATGCTAACAATTTAATTTTTTTTTTCCTTTATTTTGTGAGTTGTGTGAAGAAAACATTGAATGGGGAACGCTATTCAGAATTGTGAGGAAAGTTTTCTCTCCATTAGGATAAATGGAGGGGAAAATGATTCTTTATCTTTGTTAAATGAGAATGACAGTTAATTGTTCCCAAACTTTGTGTGTGCCCATGGACAATTTTCTTTGTGTTTTTTACACAAGAAAATTGAATATGAACTCCAGAGTATTTCAATGCATAATAAAAAAAATTATGAATTTAACTTAAATGTTCTGAAGGGTAAATGTTGATTTAGAAATAAGGTACTTACATATTAGGGTCACTGAAGCAAAATTTGTGTCATGTGAATCGTGCCATGATATCAAAACAAAAGTTCATACGTTTTGTTTAAGGAAAAACGATTCTTGTGCAAATATGGCTGGGGTGATGTGCTAATACGTAAGCACCAAAAGTAATATATTTATATAACACATAGTGGTATCTGAAGTAACATTTATTCAAATTATAATTTTTACTTTTAAATATTAAAAAAAAATTTCAATGAAGGTAAGCCTGATGGGATGATATGAGGCTTTTTTATCTTCGGATCTGTGTTTGTGTGTAACAGACTTAAATTTCTATAAGCATTAAAGTCCACTTCCTTTTTTAAATGAGGTTCATAACTTCCTTGGGTCCATATTTTACAGAATTACAGAATAGGAAGATGGGAAAGCAATTAACAACTTCTGCACAGCAATCCATAATGCAGGATATAAAATATGTATCTGTTTTTGTAATCAGATTTTGTAGTATCCTTGTTCAAACATTGGTTTCTGTTACTCATTTATTGGTAATACAATAAATTATTCCTCTATTAGTTTGAATTCATCTGAATTTGTTGGCTTGTTTGCAAAATGATCCAGCACCCAATTTGGTATAACCACTTGAAGAATGTTTTCAAATCTTTGGCTGAGATTGGAACAAAGTGCTGTTAAGTGTTGCTCTCAAGTTTTGCTTGTATATACACATATATATATAAAGTTTGGTACTTGTGTGTTATTGCAACAATTGCCAATGTTCAAGATAACTTGCCAAGTTGGCAACTCCAATTTCACATGTGTTGTATGCACTTAATTTGTAATGATGAGCTTAGTTTCATATGTCACAGTAGGTTGCGATAATATGCAAGTACCAAAAGTTTTTCTATAAATACAAATATTATACTTTTAGTTATGATTAAATTTAACTTAGTAGTTTCAACTTGGTAACAACTTGTAGCTTCAAACTGATTTCATTAAATTTATTTTTTAAACAAAGTTGTGTAAATGACCTTTCATTTTAAGGCATTATTTTTAATTTTATTAACTGTCCTAATTGCATGATATAGTGAGACATGCTAGTGTTTGCTATGATTTTCGATGACTAAATGTTGTCTATTTGAATGATATAGTTCACATATTACAACATGCATTTGATATGTTTTGAGTATGCTATGAAAGGCCTCAGTGCTATCTTATTATTGCTGGAAAATTGGTTTTTAGCAATGGAGAGGATATTACTCAAGGGTATAATATTTACATCAAAAACTCTTCCGAATTCATTAAATATTACTTTACTTTTTATTTCATTTTCCAAACATTTGCAAAATTAAAATTCTGTGTAAATTTTTTCTACTTTACAAATCTCGCATATGCTAAAAGTAAAGCTTCGCTTTCTGGGAAAGTGGATTTATTGACCTGTTTGGAGAATTCTGATGTTTTTAAGGACTCGCATATGAAAATTTTCTATACACTGAGCCATTTCGTAGATCCTTCTTTGTACTGTATTACTACTTTGTGGAATTCTTATAATATAGAAAGAGCTGATTTATACTGCATGGTGTGCTTCACTTCACTTACAGTTGGTAGTCTTTCATTAATGGTATTTGTTCTGGATTGACGATGGCTGAAAATTATGAGGTCCGTCGCCAAAAAGTCCTTGTGTAGCTGAACAGTGCGATGTTAATACTCATTTACTTACTGGACTTCCCATCTAGTAAAAAAATGTTACAAGAAGATGTTGCCAAGAGTTGTCACAATGGTGTTTTTTTTTTAAATTTTTTTTCTATGGTTTTATGAAAAAAAAACTGACCATTTATCTTTTTTTTTTTCTTTAAGTTTCTATAGACTTTTGTCAAATGATCTTAAGCTAAGAAGGTTTCATTGATTTGTTTGACATTTTATTGTATAGGAGGCATGTAGGTAAAGTACTTTTGTGGTAATGGAATAAAGCCATATTTTAAGTATTTGACATTCACATTTTTTCATTGGATCACTTATGCCATTACCTGTAGAAAAAGAACACAAATTTAAGATACATGGGGGGAAACACTCAAATTGTTTCTTTGCAACAAATCACTATTTATCAATACTTTATTTTGAAAATGGAATGTCACAAAATACCATTTGCATCAACTATTTAAGAAATATATAATTTTAAGTGTCACATAATGTATAAGCATCTTTTAATATATTCTTATCTAAAAAAATAAACAATAAATAAAAAGAGTGGTTAGAAAATGAAAACAATCAATTGAATCGCAAGGAAATTTTCGTGGGTTACAGAATAGATGTTACAATGCAGCACAAAATTTGAGGAAAACAACAATTAGTTTTCAAATAACTAGTGTAAACTAGTACTTTATGCTAAAAATTTTTTAATTCCAAACATTTATCAGTTGGGTATATGACCACCTCTAGTGGAGATGCAGACTCTACAGCGATGTTTCATACTTACAAGCAGTTCATGAATAAAAGTTTTTGAGATATGTGCCCATTCTTCAAGAAGATATGTTGTCATTAAGGTTTGAGGGAGGATTGCACAGACCAGAAAGATGTTTTCCGAGTGTGTTTCAGACATGCTCTATTGCAGCGATCCTTGGGCCGTGGGCCAGTTTTAGTCTGCTGATCAAATGGTACTGAGCCACACAAAGAGGATTGAATTATTTTTATTTTATTTACTGTGGTGTATTTCTCTCGAGGTTTGTGTGATTTTTTATGGAAATCACTTTATATTCCAAATTAAACTACTTTATATTAATTTTTTGGTGTAACTATTTTATTCTGAAGGCATGTTTAAATACAATTAAATTGAAGTTATTAAATCAAAGCAATCTAAAATATAAACAATCAAATGTCACTTCTCAGTAGGCCATAATAAAATAATAAAATGTTGATCAGTCCGCAGTGATAAAAAGGTTGGGGAGCAGTGCTGTTTATTGGGCTCAAATCTGGCAAATGTGATAGCCATTCGATTTGTAATAGTGTTTCACATTCCATGTATGAGTTGACAACTAGAGCTTTATGTACTCTTGTGTTATCGTCCATAAACATAAGTCCCAGATATGGAAGAACATTAGGGTCGAGGATCACAACCCCATAATAACTGTCACTAAATCGGAATGAAAGATGTAGAGATCAGTTCGGCCACCGACTGATATTGTTACCCAAACCATGATGGCAGTACTCTTGTAGCTGTGTCTTTTAGTGATATTGTGAGCTTTTTAGATCAAGTTCTTGAGATTCTCCAGATCCCAGGATCCGTCAGGAATTGTTATACAAAATCGGGGGCATATCAGACAACTGAACTCTTCTGTTAAACCGCAATATCATCTGAACTGCTGCTTGTCTGGAATACAGATGACTTTTATGCAGCCATTTACAAACAGTTGGTGTAACACGATTACTTATGACATTGCAACACTCAAAGAAAGTTGATGAGTGGAACTCGTCCAATAACACAGAGCTTGCAGATGCAAATAATGGACATTGCCTTAGATGTGTACTATCATGTCTTCATGGCCCTGCATGTTAATTTTAATAGTGATTCCTTGATCAGCTAATGATCAAATGGTTGACATTGAAGGCCTGAGCAATAGCCCCCCCCCCCCTCTTTCAAAAAAAAATGGATTTGTTCATTTGCATATCAGTTATGTTTTCATTCAAATGCTATCAATGATTCATTTTCTAAAATTTGTAACAAAGAAATTAGCTTTAAACATTGCAGCAAAAAGAAATAGCAACTGCTAAAATAAACCTGTTTTTATATCTTTCACATTACACAGCCTTATGTGTGGTTATGCAACTATTTTACTATAAACTCTGCTTTAACATTTCACTGCAAGATACATTTAGTTTTAACCTTCTTCTTGAGTTATTCTCATTTTAGTCTTTTTGTGCAATGTTTTCTAGGAAAACAAACACTTCAATTATTGTTAAATAAATTAAGTAGGTAATATATAATAAAATATAATATTGATAATTATTAAGACTATTTTGCGACATAAGTATGACAGGTTAATAAATTTATGTACTAAAAATATCAATTATTTTCAAAAGTACTCATGTAATGTACTTTATCTTTGTAACAATACAAGAATGATACTGCTTTTTAAAAAACAAGGAAAACTTTTTGCATTCATTTCACAGCTTGGGATCATGCACAAAACAAAACTGTAACTGGGGATTGTTGACTAGATGCATGATTCTCTTTTCTATTGCCATATACATATGTCGTAACTAGATGCATGAAGATCATATTTATTTATTCCAAAACTTAATAGTTCTTACACAGAGTAATAGGATAATGTATATCATAGGTTCTTCTGTGCCTAATATTTTGCTTTTTTCTTTACCAAAAATACATCCAAGGCCTGTTTATTTTATCACAGTAACGATTTATGTCATTTTGCTTAATGTTTTATTTGAGAATTTTTTGTTATAGAAATAGCTTAAAAGTAATCCAACAAATTTTTGCATGTAAAACAATAATTATCTATGCATAATTGTGCTTCCTCTGTTTAATAGCTGCATACATTTAAGAACAGGACAAGCTAAAGATTAAGATATGAGAACAGTAGTGTTTAGATCACTTTTTCTGGAACAGATTGTTAAATCAAGATTGTTTTAAAAAGGGCACAGTGAAGATTTCAATCTGTTACCCATACATCACCAGAACAATTGTATGTAGTTTACTATATGATGTATAGTCAGAATTTGGAAAAACTACATTTTTTTTGCCAAATTAAAAATTTTAATTTACTTTTCAAGTCTCTCTATTTTATTCATTCTTCAGCTATTTTCATGGAATGCTATTCTTTTATTTTAAGCCTTTTGAATTAATTTTTAATTTAATTAATAAAATTTTTCTCTTAATAAATTTATTTTGATTATTGTATGTATGAAGTACATTGTTTTAAAATAGATTGATTGCAACAGTGGTCTTCAAACTGTGTTTCATGGAATCCCAGGGTTCCATGAAACATACTGAAGGGCTCCACAAGTCAAAATAAAAATTACAAATGTGTGTTTGCAAAACACAGATTTACAATCACCACGGAGCTGAGGCACCGGAAGCACAAATTAATGTTATTGATGAATAAATTACATTAATATTACATTAGAAAGTTTTAATATCAAAAAGAATTCTTTTTTAACTGTCTCTACATAAAATAACTGTAACACATGTTGATCTACTTTAAATATTTTACTGAAATACCTCTTCTAAGAGTGGGATGGAGTTCTTGTAAAACACCTTAGTTCTAAGGGTTCTGTGAGTCGTTTAAGTTTGAAAACCACTGGACTACAGCAACTCATTAAAAACTGTAGATTTATAAATTCTAAATAACTTGCCATTTCTCAAATTAATTACTTTCCTTGTGCAAATTTTACTATAATATAATTTTATAAATTAATCACACTCAATTACTAATTGATTTAATGAGGCAAAGCATATCACTTCAATGTTCAAAGTTTAATTTAGATACTTGTGTATTAAAAACTAAACTCAGTGATACAACAGCCCATGAGGGCCAAGGCATAATGGAGAACATTTGGGCCCCCTGCAAAGTCAGGTTTGGGGCCCCCTCACAATGTGGTGGTGTACATTACGCCATTGGGCCAAGGCCTACTGCGCCCATCTCGGTATACATAACCTTGGGCACTGAGGTGCATGAGCAGATGTCCCGGTCAGCCTGAGATGAAACCTCCAGTGTTTAATTCCCATGCAAGTTTGGTACTCATTTATCGACCCTCTGAAAGAATGAAAGGCTGAGTCAATCATGCCCAGCCCGGGATTTGATCCCCAGACCTGTGGTGTAGAAGTGTGAAACACTACCACTCATTTGTGTATTATACCATCATTCGATTTCTTCAAGTTAAAAGACATTGACAAACGTCTGGATATGCAGCAAACAATGAAAAACTGTTCCTGCATGTGCTACAAAGCTATAATGAAGATAACAGCATTTGGAGAAATTTTTTGAATTGGTGACGTCATTTTTTTTTTTTTTTGGTTAAGTTGGTCAGTGGTATAATATGAATGTTCCTGACTTTTTGCTATGGTCACTTTAAGAAGAGACAATATTTTTCCTACATCCCTCATATGATTTAACTGTTTTAATATTGATTAGTTTATCAATTTTTTTATATATCGTGTATAGAAAGACTTTCAAACTATGCCAACCAAATTTTTAAAGTAAAAAGAATATGCTTTCTTCTTAAGTAGCACTTTACTTCAGGAAAACTTAATTTATTTGTGATTAATGGATATTTACTACTGGATATTAAAATTGCTACAGCAGGAAGGAAAGCAAGTAACAAAATTTTACTTATTATATGTGTATAGCATAGTAAAAAAATAAACTTGATTCAATTTTTAGGCAGTTTGGGGCTATACAGGATCCAAAATTGATTACACACAGCTTGCCATTTCTAACCCTGTTAGTCAGTCAAACTGGACTTGGATGACAAATATGGACAAGTCATTCCATGTTGCTTCTAATCTATGCTACACTTTATCAGTTGCAGTGGCTAGAGAACGATTGCAGCCCAGTCTCTCACCAGATATCTTCAGTGGGTGAAAGATCTGGAGAACATGTTGACAAAGACAACAGTCAAACACCTTCTGTGTTTAGGTAGGTCAAGACTTGATAGGAAACATGTCATCTTTCAACAAGATAACATCTCCAATGCCTCAAAAATAAGACAGTCGTTAACCTTAAGGTCTAAGAAATATAATGCTGGCTATTCAGATTACTGATAATGCAAACAGGTGCTCTTGTTGGTATGGCTAGCCATTTGATACACATTACTCAGATACAGAGCCATATGATGATATCAAATACAAGCAGTCCATCATGATGCTGTGTGCATATCCAGGATTCAATTGAAAATATTGCATGATGTTGCTTCTGCATCCAGTTCTGTTGATTGCTGTTGTTGTCCTGCGTCTCTATCTTGCATTGTCAAGGGAAACCACAATTTCTGTATAGTTGGTCTCTGCTGCTCCAGACATTTTCACACTGCTTGTGTAAATATTATACTGCAAACAAACCCACTTCCTGACTCAAAATCAGTGATGTTGCTTTATTCTCGCTAGGTCAACCTACCAAAGTGTCATTTGTAGTGTTATTGGCAGGAGGCTGCTGATGAAATAGTTAAAAAAATTTTATCAAATTTGAACTATATTAGACCCACAGACTTTAAATTTAAATATATAGGAGAAAAGCGACCATCACGAGATCTCCGGAATTATTAAGCTTACAGATTCGAAATTGGGCAGGGATGTGTCTTTTGTTGTGCAGAGATCCGTCAAGAAGGTATTTTGCAAAAATCGATTTTCAAGGTGAAGGGACTTTATAGACAAAATTTATCGTTTTTGAATTGTTAGACCTACAGACTCGAAATTTGGCAGGCATATTTCTTTTGTTGAGTTGAAATCCGCTAATAACTGGGTTTTTTTGGGGGGGGGGAATCATCTACCACACATAGACGTAAAAGAAGATATTTATATACAGTCGACCTGTATGTAACGAAGTCTTTAAGTCCCGAAAGAAAGTTCGTTCTATGGAAAATTCGTTGTATAGAGGTTTATCTTACATTTTTCTTTATAAACCACTTAAAAAAAATTTTAAATTCGTAAACACTGTATTTTTAAAAAAGTAATTATTCACACCTTTTTTTAATTAATATATAAACGGTAACGGTTATACATTTACGTTGAACCTTAGAGATAGCTCTATTATCCACTCATCATAATAAATTGAACAGAGAACAATTTGTTGAAGTTACATATAAAAATAAAAAGCAGTCCACGTTAAATGCAGCGCAATAACGCTGGTGGAAGGGTGGGTGGAAACCACTCTCCCAGTTGATTTAGTTTCTGTTTCATTAATATATATTTATTTTATGTATCTTACTTATTAAAAAAAAGAAAATTTTCTTGACGCCTTTAACCACTTCCTGAAGAATTAAATTTCTTCCTTTGATGTTCAAGTCCTTACGTTTTGACATTTTTGTGCGACAAGAAACGAAATTATCAGTACGACTGATCAACACTACAAATGAACGGAAACTAATTCAATTATTCGAGACTCCACAGAGGGTGAAAGGGGATATCGAAATTGTTTCCAATGAACTGGACAGTGGGGGCTAAAGGTTGCACATCTTGGATGAAATGCCCAGAATTCTATTACTCTCGTCGAGTTAGGCGCCTAATAAAACCAGTTCAAGATTTATGACTACCATAAAATGTGTTGAAAATGCGTTTTCCTTTTTTATGAAGAAATCTGAAATGTATGTGCGCAATCTCTTATGTTTTGAAATAATTTATTCG
>BMAV01015622.1:128092-142302 GCA_019973955.1 Trichonephila inaurata madagascariensis | reverse complement strand
AAAAAAAAAAAAAAATGATTTAAATACAATATTTTGGCAAAAAATTAACTTAGAATAACCTTTTTTCCAAATGTTCTCCTTTTGTAAAAAATGCTTCTATTGTATTAATATTTTGCCTGTCTATAGCTCAGACCTCTGTACAGAGGCTCAACTAGAATTTTTGAAATGCATAATTTGGAAGTCGGTTTATCCATGTTTTACGAAAACAGAAGGGAGAAATTTTAAGAAAATACGCCGATAATTATTTCAAATGGTTGTAACTCTGAAATTAATTTGAATTTTTCAAAAACCATAGTTGAGCCTCTGAACAGAGGTCTGAGCTATAGACAGGCAAAATATTAATACAATAGAAGTATTTTTTACAAAAGGAGACTATTTGGAAAAAAGGTTATTCTAAGTTAATTTTTTGCCAAAATAGTGTATTTAAATAATTTTTTTTTGTCATAATGTCCTTATAAAACAATTTTATACATGTATTCTATTCTAAGTGACACTAAATATCATGAAAATTATACATTTATGCGCTTTTTTAAAATCATGGTTTCGAACGTAGTCGGATACCTTAAAGAATCAGAGCAGATATGTATTTTGTATATGCGTTTATTGCTTTTAAAAATTATTTCACATATTTATAAACACATATTCTATGTATTGTGGACTTAATTAAACGTCTGTTATAATCCATCCATTTATTAATCGACTATACTGATATTTTATAGTAATTTATCATTTTTTTTAATTGGTTAAAAATATATTTCGATAATATATTTTAAAAATCGAGTTTTATATTAATAATATAGTTGTTACACGATAATTTATAGAAAGGAAATCTTTTCTGACATTTTTCTATTGGTATGATAGTGAAAATATGCCTTTATTAGTTACGCCCTGTGATAAAAGAGTTGATATGCAAGACAAAACACTGAAAATGAGACTGAAAAGAGACAGTGGAGTCTTAACGCGTGAATCTCTTCGTGCTTGACCTGGATTCCACGTTATCGAACAATTAAAATCATTCGGACGGCAAAAATGGGGTGTAGGCCATCGCACCACGTGTATCACACTTAGCCAGCTTGAAGTTCTAGTTCACATCGGTGTGAGATAAATGACCGGTGATAGAAAACACTAAGTAGTTCGCGTTCTTCGTGAACTGTTTAGTGAGACTTGTTTTTGAGTTTACATGATGAGTTCAAATTGGTTATGTTTTAAAAAGGTATATTCTAGGTCAACACTTTCTTGGTGGAAATATATTTGATCGTTGAATGCGTATTTGGAATTGTTTTTATTTTTTGTCAATGAGAGAATTCGTGCGTCATGCATTGAAAGCGAATAAGTTCACATGGTTCTTAAATGTGTCGTTTCTTTATTATTTTTTTTAAAAAAATATCTTTTTCAGTATGTTATTTTCCGTTAAATATTGATTATATGCATTTTTTATCAATTTTTCACTCCATTCAAACCTGCTTACAACTCTCACCCCATCCCAAGAAAAATAAATGCTCGTGCGTCATATTTACTTAAAAATTATGAGGTTTAACTTTTACAGATATGTATTGTCAATTCCTTTTCGTGCCTTTATCGAATTATACTATTATTTTTATGACACAGTTATAACTTATATTAAAACGCAGCTAACGCGTTTCAAAATTATTAGAGGTTAGGATTTGTTAAAATATATATCTCGATAGTTTGTGTGTAAGCTGTATTTCATTAATGTTACCCTAAATTCAATTTAGAAAGATATTTACTCATGTAAAATCGGGAATCAGTGAGAAAATTACAAATTAGCCTTATATATATTTTTTAATATCTACAATTGTTTTAATATATTTTTTTATAAATGATTTCATAAGAAATAAAAAAATCTTCATTTGTTTGTTATGATAATAGTCCACCCCATTCCAAACATCTTATTCATATGTGAATTTTTAAAAATTACCTTTTTCTTTTATAATTTGTCGCATGCGATACATACATAAAAATTGCAGACGATAATAATTATAGCTTTAAAAAAATTAAAGTACCCTATAAAACAAATTCCATTCATACAATAAGCCGACAGTCACATTATTCAAAAGCAAATCCCTTAAATTGTCGCTCTTGTCGATTGTTAACCGGCTTTTAGAAATCGTCTGCAGTGTTCGCTCCATCACACAGCAGCCGTTGCCCTCGTCACACAAATATGCCCGTCGTCAAAAAGAAGAGCACATTCCGAATGGCACACAACTGGTTCACTTCCGCTTCCTGCCCGATATTTCATCGCGATGGCATCGAAAGATGGTTTCCTATTTTTACCCCAAAATTTGAATGGCAGACAACTACGAGTAAATGTCATCAGCAACGCGATTCATGAATTTATTTTGAATGGATACTGTTATTTCCCTCATGTTGGTTTTGTGAAAATCGTGCATCAAGCATTTCCTTCGACACCTCAAATATTTCTGGTCTCAATCTTGATAATTTGGTTACGATATTTTAAATAATGTTAATATTTTACCAGTCGATAAGAAATTTGAATGGGTCAGATGTATGTGCGACTATACTACTTTAAATTTTGCTAGTTTGTAGTTAGAGGAGTTTAAATAGCTTCACACACAATGCGTTTAAATTTGCCGGGAAATAATACTAATATCCAAATTCGCGCGCGCGATGAAAACCACCGTGTGTTGTCACTAATATGTTATTAAATATTCTTTAAGTTATTCGTATAAAATATAGTCACAGTAACTCTATCGATAATACATGTGATAAATTTCATTGCGGCTCTTCCCAGAAAGTATTTATATTGCTTACATTTCTATTTAAAAGTCAAATAAAAATTTATTATGTTTAAAACTTGAATTTCAGGGGGGAAAGCATGGTGAATCTGGAGTTTTGTCTTTTATTAGTAGAGGGATGCGCGGGAAAGTATTTGTCATAACTTTTAATGGGGGATGAGAAAGCACGATTTCGTTCCCATTCTTGTTACTTATTTATGATGCTGCCTTTTTCACATTCCGTCTCCTGCTATAGGAATCAATTGCTTTTTTTTTGCCCTGTTAGAAATTATCATTGTACATAATGGTAGGAAAATCTAATTAAATCTCATTTACTTATTCATACATTTGATGGGTACGTTTCAAATCTAAATTCTTCCAATACATATTTTGTACACTGGTCTGCTGTATTAATTGGGGGATAGTTCTTAAATTTACGTGGACCTTAAAATTTCTTACGTTGCTTGATAATTTAAAGAATGAAGTTTCACGTCAGTTGTCGTTTTTATCTTCAGGTCGTGGTTATAAATTATGAGATCCATTGTTAATAGCCAACTGTACTGAGTTCAACGGTTGACGTTCTTCTCCTAAGGTGCGAAACGAAAAATTTTAAAGATGAATAAATTAAATTCTAATCAAAGAAGTGTGCCTTCGTAAAGAATTCGTTAAAAAATGAGGATAACAGCTAAGGAAAGAAAGAAAAAAAGTATGAAGATTTAAAGTACGTGCTTAGGCCGAATCACTGGTTGAACAGATGTGCAGTCAACTTCTTTAAATCTTGATTAAATATGTATATATGTTACTGGCAAAGTATGAAATGCCGGCATTCTATACAATAATGCCTATGCATTGTATAGAATGCCGGGCGTTTTTAGACAAAGTATGAAATATGAGAATTATTTCATACTTTGCCTAGGCATTGTATAGAATGCCTAGGCATTCTATAGAATGACCAAAGCTGTTTAGGCAAAGTATGAAATAAGGTCAAGATAAGGCTATTATTTCAATGATGTACATTTCTAAAAAATACAAATGTTATTCTTACAAAATAATGAAAGTGTCATTAAAAAATTATTCAAAATACGTAAAGGAAGAAGAAAGTTGTACCTACCAAATTTATGTCTTTCTTTTATTTAGGAAAGCAAAATCTTCAAATAAAAAATTAGAACTTAAAATTAACCTACTTACTGCAATATGGCAGGCTTGAATGGTACTTTGAATTATATTTCATTACGTTTTTTGCACAAAGACCATTCTTATTTTGCTACTTTGTTTTACACATACATTTGACGAATTCATCGCCACTTCCATTGAAATGAGCAGTTACTATTGACAGAAGAGGAATTTCATGGTCAGAAATATCTTTAATTCTAAGTAAGTTCTGAGGGCATAATGTAAGAGAATAGAGTTCTATTATATATATTTACAGCTTTATCACACATTAATTTTGCATTAAAAATATTTCTTAAATTTAAAAATAAACAGCATAAAATATAACTATTTTGACAAAAAATTTAAAAAAACTCGAAATTGTACATATATTATGTTTTTTAAACATATTTATTAAAATAAAAAATAGACAACGCAAAATATAAGTATTTCCCTTAATTACATTTAAATAAAAAGATAAATGAAATTTTTAATGTGAACCTGGGGCTGCTTCGCTCTACTTTTCATATCTCAAAAAATGTGGTATAATTTGTGACTTTCACTTTGACACATGATTCTGAGCGTTAAGTTGTTAAACAATTTCTTTACGGACTCGAAATATTTTTCATATGAGGAAAGATATTTTACTTAGATATGTAGAACTAAGAGCGGAAAAGCAGAATTACATGTGCAATTTTCTTTCAAACAATGAAATATCTCCAGCTATGGCATTCAATAATTTACAAAAAAACTGTAAATTTACTTCTAGAGTTATCTTTCATATTTTTTTCATAATTCCTTAATTATCCATAATTCTGGAGATGTTTGTCAAATAATGTCAATTACCAATTTATGAAATTCCATCCATTCAAAAATTGACAAATTTGTTGCTTAGTGCTGAGTGACACTGATAATTGTGCCGCATGCTATAGGTTACCTACCCCTGCTATAGATCATGACTCCTTCTCCAACAATACAGCTTGCTTCTCCACTTTCATGCAGCACAGGAAAAAACCAATTTTTTGTTAAACAAGTTTAAGTAAAACTGAGTATTTTGACACTCCCGAACAAACCACAATGTGCAATTGGCAAATTCTGAGCCTGAGGCACGAGTTAAAAGTCTCGTGCCTTGCCACACAATATTCGAAACGAATTGGAGAAGTATTTCATACTCTGCCGGTTTCTCATTGGGCATTCTATAGAATGCCTAGGTAATGTGTGAAATAAGAATCATTTCATACATTGCCGGCTAGTTTTAGGCATTCTATAGAATGCCGGATTTCATACTTTGCCGGTAACATATACATTATAATTATAAATTAAATTAAAATTGCAACGCCTGGAAGGAATGATGTGACAAACGTCAAAACCACATGAAAGGGAGAACTTGGGATATGCAAATGACTATTATTTCTGTTGGACGATGCAGAAGGGAGAATCGACATTTGAAGCACTGCTTAAAAGAAAAGTTATGTGGTGGATTTCTCGTTTGTGTGGAAAGCTTTTTGTAAAATCGGAATTTTCTCGGAATGTTGTGTTTTGCCTCAAATAAGAAGAAATGGTTATATATCAGCTTCGGAATTCGATAGAGACAGGATCGTTGCTTATCTAGAGTGTGGATTATCATTTCTTGATATCCCGTCGTTTTGGTCGAAATCCGACCACTGTCATACGAATATAGAATCAATGGGTTGCTGAGGGTCATACTAAACGGCATGCAGGATCTCCACTCCATTCCGTGACTAACACCGAGAGAACAGACTTATTGTGAGGTCGGCCTTGCTAAAACCGTACAACCACATCACGGACCATTAGTCAGGAAATGGGCATGTTTTCAGTATGCTCAATTTTCGCTCATACTGTGTGACAACGTTTGCAGCAGCGTGGACTGTCAGCACGACGACCATTACTTCGTCTTCCCTTGACAATCCAGCATAGAGAGATACGGCGAACGACAAAACTGGATATCGGAGTGGCACAATGTCGTCTTTTCAGACGTCCCGGTGCTACATGCAGTATTCTGATGGCCGTATACATGTCTGGAGGTTCCAAGGAGACCGCTCGTCTCCTTGCAATCGATATCGGTATAAAACTCCTGCATCTGGTGTGATGGTTTGCGCAGTCATTGGGTAAACAACACGCACATCTTCGGATCTACGGTAATTTGAACGCGGATCGGTACATTCCTGACATCTTACGTCCAGTGGCCGTGTCCTATCGTCGAGGACGGCCAAACGACATCTTCCAACAAAATAATGCATGACCACACTTTGCACTTCGTGTTCTGACTTTCCTCGATACACAGGGTTTTCGATTGTTGCTCTGGCATACACGGTCTTCAGATCTGTCACCGATTGATAATATTTGGTTATGTGGGTTGCTGAGAGACTGGCCCTCCACCCTTTTCCAGCTAATACGGTTGATGAAGTGTGGCATAGACTTGAAGCAGCTTGGAGTGAATGGTTCGTTTGTGTCATCCAAGCCTGGTTCGACTTTATGCCTAACCGGGTAGGGGCTGTTTTAGCTGCCAGGTTTAATCATTTTATTTTCATACCATGCTGTTTATGTACAATAAATATCTTTTTTGTATTTTGCTTTCCTTCATGATATTGCAATTTTATTGGCCAGCAATGTATTAATACTAATTTTTTTATTTCTCTTGCGCGCTGTATAATTATACCCTAATAAAAGACAAAAATTTAAAAGGTGTTACAATTATCGTTTTTAGTCTTTATTGATTTAACACACATCTAGAGAGAGAGAGAGAGAGTAGGTCATAGAAAGAAAAGGAAGCAACGAGTTAATCCTTTAATAACTAAAAATAATGTTATTTATTTTATCAAAATTTATAAGAATCGGAAAATATCAAAAAATGGACTTAACCGCATTGGCTTCTGAGCGACTCATTTAGCCTTTGTATTAAAATTCAGATTTTGTGCATTATAGCCAAAATTAGTAGTAATCAACACTGATTTAATGAATACTAATTCTCAGTCAGTGAATAAGAAAATATATAATAATTAATTCAATGTTATATATAAATGTATGATTCAACGAGCAAGTAGCATTCAGTGGTTAATTCAACATTAAATTCATGAACTTGTAATTGTGCTTTCGTAAAATTAAATCGCAAAATATTAACAATATATTCGTTGTATTGAAAATTATTATTTTAGAAATCCGGCATTAAAAAAAAAATAATTTTTTCCCTTGTATTGCAATAATTACTTTCTTGATAAAACTGGAATAACCTTATGGAAATTTTAACCGTTTTCTGTTTGCCCAATTAAAAGTGTATTTTAGGAAATTTTTTTATCAGCAAGTCTTACGCTGTTCTGATTATGGGCATGAGATGTATTTGCAGAAAGCTTCTGGCCCCGCCCCCGCCCAAAGTAAATATAATTGGAAAAATGCGGGTTTCTCTATTGCCGCGTAGCAACCACTTTGTACAGTCACGCTGATTTAAAAGTTTTTGGTAACGGTAGAGTAGTTTTATATCAGCATAAAATTCCCCTGGAGTGTGGAACAGGATAGAAGAGATTGTCAATACGTTTGAGCGAAATATTTCCCTTGAAATATTCATTCTTTCTATTCAGACTGGGGAAGGACTTTGTTAAACCAACAAAGTAATAAATTCGTAAATAAATTGCTGTGGATGTTATGTGTTTTCAAATATCCATTTTATTAAAATTTGACGTTATTTGGAATAAGTAGTATCTAAAGGCCGGGTCATCAGCAAATGTACGAGAGCCTGAACTGAACGTGGAAAAATATTTTCAGACAGAAAAATCTCTCAATTTTATGAAAATTTTTACCGTTAAAATTCACTTATCTGATAATATTGCGTTTTAAAATTTCAAAATGTTCCATTAGTAAGTAACTTTTCATTTTACCATGTTAATGTTAAGGAAAAGCGTTTGTGTAACATTACGGTATAGTAGGGGGAAAAAATGCAAAACACATTTTACTCCAGAAAAAAATGGATCACCTTAGGTGAGAATGAGAAGCTTGATATACAAGTAAAATGTGCTGTTCTCTCTTTTGGATAGCCCCTGATTAATGTTTGGGCACTTTTATGTCTGAAAACATGTATATAATTTGGGTCCTATTAACAATGCGCGAAGATAACCTTAAGTTGTGTGGGGAGGAAGAGATAAGGTCTCAAAGTCCTTGCGTGGCGTAAATTGCTAAAAACCCATAGTTTTTTTTTATATATATAACCTGAGGAAGATGTTAATTTAGAACAAATCATCTCGCATATAAAATAAATTTTTACTCACACAAAGAACTCTCGCATGTCGTCGTCTTTTGATTTAGCCTAAAATGATGTTATTCAGTGACGCACACAAAGGGAGGGGGGTCCCCGGGTCTGGATACCCCTCAAAGCCCTTGATTTATATTTTCGATTGATTATACTCCTATGTATATAGTACGTAAAATTGTATTATTAATTAGTGCTAATTATTTATTCAATAATTAATTTTTTACTCGTCTTTTGTTCCCGAAAATCGACAAAATCAAAAGAATAAGTTGGGCGACGTATTGGAGCATGATACGAGAATGGTGGACTTCCGATCCTGGACCTTCCCTTGAAAAATTCCTGTGTGCACCACTGATGTTATCCATCACCAAATGCTTCCCATGTCTAGTGCTATAAGGATTAAACAAAAGTTAATTTAGTTTACGTCATTGAAATATTGAACAATTTTTTTTCTTTATATCCGTGCATTTTTTAATGAAAACGAACACCCGTTAAAAACCCTCCTCCCCCCCCCCCTCTTAAGGAAACATTACATTGATTCAGCTACAAATCTATGAACGTTGATATAATGAATTCTGTCGTGTAACCTGAGCCGTTCGTCTGAATACCGTGCCTTAGTAAAATGAATCGTGTGTTAGGTTTGTAATGATTTCTGACACGCTAACTTCTCCCTGAAGTTCAAGTTCTCGTACACGCTCTTAATAATGAAATGTGTGTGACGATGATATTGTTAACTCCATCACTATCTTAACAATTGTGCTTCAAAATTGTCAGAAGGTTTACTAAACTTCGACTTTGTAGTTATAATTTTTATTTTTTTAAAAAAAATAATTTGAAAAATAATGAAAAAATCGTACAGAAAATTATATGTATTCATTTGTCGTAGTCGTAAAAATGTGTGTGTACTTCGTATCTATACAAAAATGGTATACGATGAACTAGTTGAAAACTAAAAAAAAAATAAAAAAATTAAAGTAATTTTAGGTTAAGAAAGAAATTTTCGTTTACTTTCTCGGAAGCGGGGGGGGGGCGAAAAGAGAGATATTCTCTGTGTATCTGATAATTTCCTTCTATTACTGAAAACGGTTACAGTGAACTTTTCGAATCATAAAAGTCTTGTTTAGACAGACGTAAACTGGAAATGCTTTATAAAAAAAAATTCCAGCTTCGCTGTAGGGTGCTTGGAATTCCACTCTTTAATTAAAAGACGAATTCCTGGCATTTTTGCAATTGGATTTCGTAAAAGTGGTATTAGCACAGTAAATGAAATTATAATGTTAGTTGTCAGTGTTCTTTTAAAAGGTATTCCTTTATATATGTGTGTGTATCCTTGCTTATTGCTAATTTAATAAAGTTTTATTGAATATGATTTATATATATAAAGGAAAAAACATATGCATTCACACACACACATTTATTTGATATCCATCTTTTCAATTGAACCCATTTATATAATCCATAGAAAAAAAAAGTCTTCGTAAAAATATTTATTATGGAAGGAAATCTTAATTTAGATTAAATAAAATGTCTAATTTGAAATCTTAATAACGGATTAATTTCTTGCTAATGCAAGAAATTAAATTTTGTTCAATTTATGTGGTATTAATTGTGTGTAGTTAAAAAAAAACACGTCACTAACTTTACTTCCATTGTCATGTATCAAGGTAAGTTTGATCTCACAATAGATAAATTGTAAAATACAGATTGCCAATATAAAATTTTCTTAATATTTCAAATAACGTTAATCGATGTATAATCTCAAGGGTCGTTTCTTCTATTTATCACAGGTCTATAATTAACGCTTTTAAGAGGATACGTTATGAATTGGTTGAATGAGAATGAACTCTCGTGTAGAAAAAGCGTTAATAAGAGAAACTTTTCACTCATCCTTGTTAGATAAGTGCGCTTCTATTTTTAAATGGATTCGCCTCAATAGGATTAGCAAAAATATTAGCTGCTGAATATCCTCATTTAAGTCACCTTTTAAGAAATTGGTCTTCTATATATTTTCCTTCTTTTTCCTGGAGAAACTAAATGAAACGTGTTCTTATGCTAGGTAACGAACTTTCTTTGGCGTTAAATTATTGTTTTCAACGTTAGTAGAAGTGAGTTTTTTTAATCCACACCCACCCCCACTCTTTTCGAAAAGTATAATTTTTTGCGTATGCATTTGGTTTACAAGACAACCTTCCTTGCTAACAAATATTTAGAGTAATTAAATCTAATGATTACTAAAATATTAGTATCTAATATTTTAGTAATTAAATCTAATGATTTAATGGTGGGAATAGAACGGAGAAATATTGTGTATTTTGATTGTTCATTTCTTTTTATATGCGAATATTTAAACTCTATGTGTAGAATGTTTGGGAGAACATTTTAAAGCTGTTCAAAAAAACTTTAATTAGATGTACTTGGAAGGTGAATAGTAAACTTTAAAAAAAACTTTTTACTTTATTGTAAATTAATTTGCAAGTTATTTAATATGCATCAATTTAAGTATTTTATAATCAAATGATAAAGTGGTCGCATCGCGAAGAAGTAGTAACCTGAGTAAAAGAGAATAAACCTAAAAAATGAATATAAAAATTTTGATAAAAAAATTTCTTCGAAAGTCGAATTCATTAAAAAGGCCGTATTTATTAGACCTGGAATCCTTTTGCTATAGTTCATATGGAATGGGAAATAATAGAAGTGGGTTTTCTTCTCCCTTTGTTTCATTCAAAGTTACAGAACTTGTCTGATGAGATATTTATTGCAAAATTATTTGTTTTAGGATGTATTTGAAGGGATATTAGCGAAATTAACTTTTAGCGATTGTTATGATGAATGACATTGCTGGGAAAGTTTTTCTTGCCATCACTTCCTGTAACTTTGGAAGGAAAGAGGCACTTTTTGTAGTTGATTTAGAAAACGACCTAGGTAGATCGTATAGTTAAATATTTGTACAAATATATGAAATAAAATAGTTGGAATTTTTTTAAACTTATAATTCGTTTTATAGTTCTTATTTTATACAGATGTTCTTTGATCACTCCTTATAGATTCATATTCAAAATCATCCTTGTAAAACTAAATTTATTCAGTAATTAGAGTATTCGTTGGAAAAGATGTGCTATACATCTGATCAAATAACAGCAGACATTTTCGCTGTGCTATATCTACTTTTACCAGAAATCCTTTTAGAAAATTAATGAAATAAAACAAGAGACAATCTTCCATCTCTTCTCTTGAGTATTTTCTGCATGCGTAATGACCGGATTTAGAAGTTCAGTAATTTTGAGATCGTTAGTTCAGAGGATCGAGTTCACTTACAGAGGCTGATGTGTACATTAAATAAAACGATGACAAAACCCATCACTTTGCACGGAATTAAGAGTATGAGGTGCGACATCCTCATCAAACTTGGCAATGGTTAAAAATGAGATTTGATACTAATAACACTCTCGTTATACAAATTTTAAAATTCTAGCTTTATCGACTGATTCTTGCTGAGACAAATTATATTCGCCTGTCATAAAGCGGATCTAATTTGATATTGCAGTTGCGATCAATTTTTTTATGAGAATTTCTCATTAATAATAAATTTTAAACCTCCAATAATTTTAATCTGTTTATCTTTTATCAGTACATTTAATAATATGATCTAGAATAGAAAGGAAGTTCAAAAATTTGAGTGAAATAATAGGGTAAGAGTATTCCCTCCCTTGATTATATATGTGGTGTTGGAAATTTGGAGGATGGATTGTATCCTTGGGTATCTAATGTTGCATAGTTCTTTTTCAAAGCTACGTCAATCATTCATAACCAGAATTCTTAGTTTATATAAAATCATCAATTACATACAAAATATAATTTAAAGCTAAATTATTAATAGAAATATAATATAAGACAGTATAGATCAAAATTTAACAGACCACAGTAATATAATAGCAAACTCTTAGTTTTAGGGACTAAGATTGTGGGGTTAAACCTAGTGATAGTCGGCCAATCTTTTGTATTTGCCGATACCGCTGGGCTTGAAAGAAAAAGAAAATAGCATACGAATTAGCTAGTTTTTAAAAATTCTCTGCATTTAGTAATATGTTATTAAATAATTAATATTTTAAACACTCAAGTTAATTTTTAAATCAAATACAATAATAACATTGATCGATATACCACAAAACAGAAGAAGAAAAAAATTCAAAGAAGTATAAGAAAATTTTTAAAATACTCGATGTGCGTATAACAAAATAAGTTTACAGTTCAACTAGATTTCACCTAAGTCGAAATTCGAATACGATAGACCTCGTACGGAATATTTCTTTGTGAATGAATTGGATCTATAGATCTCTTAGTGGCGCGTGATTTGAAAGTTACTTGAGTACGATACCATTTCCTCATTACCAGACAATGTTCAAAAAACGAGGAGTATAACAAAATCCACAATGGAAAAAATTAATGTTCAAAAAGGCAACTTTTTTCGCTATTCTTTACTATCGGAATTGCCTTGTAAAAGGGTATTCCGATAATAATGCCTTGTAATTGGTCTTGATATCTAATAAGTTTAGTTTAATTAATATTAAACTTTTATTTCTCTATTTTATGTATATGTGTCAAAGATGTATTAGATCATCACATGCACGCCAACTGTATTTTGAAGTATCGAAATACTCCCAGCTCTTTTTTTTTACACGGTAGATACCAAATAACTTTAAGTAATATATATATATATATATATATAATTACTCTTACTTTCAACCCAAATTTAGCTTTATAAATGTTCAACATTTGGGAAGCAAATTGGGCTTTTTGTCCATTGACTATTAATCTCTCTCTCCCTCTTTTTTTTCGGCAACGATCTGCATCAAAATATGTGAATTAAAAATAGCTACGCCCTTATAATTTAACAGAGAAAACCAGAATTATTAGTAAATCTTACATTTATCAAGAATAATGTCATTTAAATCTGTTGCTGTTAGGGATGTCTTAAAACTTCTTGAGGCCCTGGGCCCCTACACAAATTTAGGTTCCACCTATGACCTTAAAAGTATACAGTGCATAATATGCGTTGTCAAATACTCGTACAAACAATAACCCGAATCAAATAAATGTGCATGACTTACAATCACACAAACCAACTCAATGGACTCTTGCCACCTTTCGACTATATGAGTAATGAATGGTGTATGGAGGTGGAGGTCTAAGCCTGTACACGTGGACGACGGTCATCACATGTAGCCAATTGACATATCGTCCGAAATACTCAGTCTTTAGTAGAATACAAGCGGAAATAACATTTGACCTTTGAAAGTATTCAAATTCTGGTCTTATTAAGGCTGAGTCGATGACGAGACGGGGCCCCCATTGTGACCGAGGCCCTGACCCAGTTGACCCGTGCTTTAAAACGTCCCTGGTTGCTGTGGTATAATGTTGAATGTAAATATATTTGTGTGTACCTTTTAAAAAAGTTTCATATGAAATAAAAAGGTTGAATTGTAAAGCATTTTCTTTAATTTTTAATTTGCAACAATTTTTCGTTTAATGTCTGTATTATTTTTTATTTCATATACTCTTCCTACCATTCCACAATAAAAATTGTGAAATGTAATAATATTGTACGGAAATATGACCACTTTTGCTTAGCCGTTATATATGTAGCCGTCTTCAATCCAACGAATGCAGTATTTGCTATAAAATTGAATCATACATCGATTATTATCTTAGAGTAGGTCCCAAAATTAGAACACATTTTGGTGCAAAGCATTTCAATTTTTTAGGTTCGTATAGTAAAAATAACTATACTCAATTCCTAACTTCGTTCTTAAAATTGGAAAATATTTTGTAAATATATTTTCATTTTTTTCCCTTTTAACATGCTAGTTTAAATGTCAGTTTTAGGAGACGAAATGTAGAATATATTAAGAATGGGAAAATATGAGATTCAAGTAAACGTGAGAATTACGATAAAATACGCTGTTAGTTATAAAATGGTAAAGTCAGAATACTATATTTTTGGAGCGGGGGGGGGGGGGGGGGGGGGGGGGGGGGGGGGGGGGGGG
>BMAV01015622.1:49980-117759 GCA_019973955.1 Trichonephila inaurata madagascariensis | reverse complement strand
CAAATCTTCTCCGTTACGCCACTGTCTACTGATTATTATACATGAATGACAACAAATGATACTTTTTACCTACTTTTTTTTGCATAAATTATATGATAACATAAATAAGTGACAGGATGACATTAATTAATGAATACACTAGAGACACAAATTTGTTGATATCTTAAAAATGGCTCATTTCCGACGCGTAATTCCGTTGGAAATTTGCTCTATACGTCACTACTTTTTAACGGTATCACATTAGTCAAAATCGTGGGGAATACCTGTTGCGCTTCCCTATCGGAATTAATATATTTTATTTCACTTGTTTTTAACAAATCATTTTATTGTAATATCCGTTTTCGTTTGAATCAATCTTTTATTTTCTGTACTGTAAAAGTAAATTGATTTCTCACTTTAGGGAAATTTTGGATTTCTAGATATTATGTAATAAACGAATATATATATTTTTTCTAACCATGTGAAATAATTCATATTTGTGAACAGCTTTCTACACCTAAAAAAAAGTGTCCCAAATTTGAATTCGGTTCTTTAAGTGTAGATACTTATAAAGTTTCTATCCGTTTTCAACAAATTCAAAATTCCGGAAAGCATTTAAAAATGCAAGAATATTGTGTTTTTACAGTAACCATTAACTAAAGAATTTTTAATCATAAATTTTTGTTTCTGGAAAGTATTTCTATTCTATATGTACTTGCATCAATATATTGTCTTATAACTCAAATGGATGTGCATTGACAGAAGAATGCTAATTTTTATTTTTCAATGTTGAATGAATGGATTGAGAAATTGCGTTAAAAAGTAATGGTACTTTAATTATTATTTTCATCTTTTTTTTTTAAATTATTGCACGGAAATGTTTTTATTTGACTTATTTAATAGTTCTGCTTTTATGAAATTGAAGAAACGAATTAAAATAGAAGAAAGAAACATTAATTTTTTTTAAAATAAAAATTAGATTTTAAAACACTCATTATTCTGTCAGTGACATTTTTTCATTTCAGATTTAATTTATTTGTATTAAATATAATTTCATGTACATTTTTAAAAATATGGGTAATTTTTTACATTGCTATGTGTTGGTTAACTCTTGTATTTAACACTCATATGTTTCCTATTTTAAATTATTCTTAGCTTATTGTTATTTTCTGTAATTTGTGAAGTCAAAATTGTTTTCAAAAACAAAGTAGTTTTGTTTATTTAAATATGCATATAATTTGATATATTATGACTAATTATTATGCTTTGTGGTTTTAATTGTAATGATGGGAACACCAAATTTTATCTTATTTTATTCATTTAAACATAATTTGGGTGCAAAGGGACAAATTTAAAAGAGATACACCGGACATTCAAAGATAATTTTACCTACAAACTTCCTAGATTTATCACAAATATGATAGTTTGTGCATTCTGTTTAAAGAAGCACTGCTAATATTTTAATTAGATTTTTTATTTGAAATTTCAATGAAATAAAAAAGTAGTAAAACATACATTTTATTGTGAATTCTCCAACCTTCCCTTATACATATTATATAAACAATATGTATTATTCCTTGTGTTTTTTCTAAATACATGCAAGAATAGTGGTTCTGGCTTCTCAGTGCAGTGTAAACAAAATCACACAGATTTTGTATATTTGGATATATTTTTATACTATTATATTAGTGTTTCAAGCTAAATCAAAATTACTAAGATCAATTGTAATGGCATTAACCTGTATTTATAATTTTTATAATGTATATAATTTTTTTGTGTAATTTCATGTGTGCTTAAAGAAAAAGAAAAATAGGAAGAAATTATATCCGAATATCCTTCCCCCTTCCTTATTGAAATTTGATAAGTTTTTAAACAGTATTTTAAAATGCAACAAGTTTATTTTTAAATTATGAAGTCATTATTTAAATTGTAGTTTTTTTTTTTAATATGAAGTCTCTGTATGGATTACTGTTTTAGCATTTTAAGTGAAAAATTTCTTTCATTGTGTTTCAGTCTCCATCATCTGTAGTCACTATTCATAATTTAAAGAGCTCAAGAGATGATGGCATCTTGTATCCTGAAGACCAACTCAATGATGTGGCTGATGACCGTGAACAGGTATTGTTTGCAGATATTTCTTCCTTGAATTTTGCTAATAGCCTTATTTAGGAAAAACTACCAAGATTCTGGAAGATATAGCATTTACAAATTTAGAGCTTCTCCCATGTGTATTTGTGTTAATTTGTATAAGATTTTATTTATTTATTAATTTTTTTTTAAAATTTCAGTATTTGAATGTTGTATTTTCAAAGTTGTAGACTGGTTTATGAAATAAATTGTAAACTCAAAAATCTAGATGTGACATATTTTATACAAATCTGAATCTTTTTCTTGCTGTTAAGTGATTGTTATATTTAAATGAAACATTTTCAAAATTAAGGACTCGGCTTAAATCTTAACAAGTAGAAATTTATTTAGTAGATCAGTTTTGATTATTGTAGATTAATAAATTAATTTTGGTCTGGGCAAATTGTTAAACTCTATAAACTGAATTGTTGCTGTAATTGAATTCAGGATTTAAATTAATTCATATAAAGTTTAATCTTTACTTAATTTAAGTCTGTTTAGAAAAGTAAGATTTATTAAAATTAAAAGATTATATAATAGAAGAAAGTAAATTTTTTTGAAAATTAAAATTTTAGTGAATGAATGAATGGTCTTTGAAAAATCTTGAAATTATGTTATTGTGATTTGCTGTACATGTGATAATTTTCATGATTTTTATCTAATAAGAAAGTATGATCATTAAAAAAAATGCATAAAAATTTTGGATTTTTAAATAAAAGGTTGTTGAATTCCAATTATTAGTTAAAATTTCAATATTACTATTTGTAGATCATTGCTGTATTTGAGGAAGGCTATTCTCCCTTACCTCCTTACACCTGTGGCGATGTCACCAGTACTAGTTCAGTGTACACTGGCAGCCCAGACCTCTTTAGTGTGGAAGTGGGCTCCCATGGCAGTAACACAGAAATGGAAGACAATCCACCATCTGGTAAATGCGGAAGTTTTTATGTATACTTGTAAATTAAAATCAAATGACATTAGTTCATATTCTTGTACCATCCCACAACACACTCTATTTGTTGTAATTGGTTTGTAATAAAATTGAATTCCTTTAATAAACTATTTCAAACAAAGATGTCTAAAATAAGATACAATAGTCTCATCAACATGTAGGTATTCAGTTAAATCGTGAATTTTAAAAGCATTGTTTAATAAATTGAATAATGGATCAACCTTATGAAAATGATCTTTATTCATTTGCATTATATTCACCGGAAGGAGTAATTTCATTATGTGATCGAAAACATCTTGTCTCATTGATTTTGAAATGAAATTGTTATGAAAAGTTAGACCAATAAGTCCTTTGATAAAGTAGCTTATTGTATTCTGGGATCAGTAATGTTCCTATTAATACTAAAAAGTTTTCTTAAATGAATCGGAATGAAGATTTTTTGAAAGCATAAATTAGTGATTTAGTGAAAAATTAATTAAGCTAAGAGAAAATATTTCAAACTCTGTAAGGAGGATTTTACAGTTTTTTTGCCACATCTTTCACAGTTGATTTGTATATTAAAGAGGATATTTGGATTTTGCTACCAACTAAATTTCTATTTTTGTTCCCTTTTCTCTTTTTTATTGGTTTTTATTACATTCCCCCCTTTTTTTTAATTCTCTTTTGTGAAGTAGATCTACTTTGTAAAGCACACCATTTTATATATCACTTGTATCACTTTCTTCACCAAGTTGCTTTGCTCTTCGTCATCACTTTTATTCAACCTTTGTTTGTTTTAATAACAGCAGATTCAACAGGAAACTGTACAGTAACTTACTTACCTTTTTGCTCTTTCATGTTCACTTTGTGACTTGCTCTCACTGTTTAAAGGAGACTGAAACAAAAATAAAGAGGGAGGGGGAGTTAACCACATATTTTCAAAAAATAAGTAAAAAGATTACTTTGATGGAAAGTATATAATTAGACTTCTATTATTTACTTCTATTAAAAATTGCTTCAATTACTCCCTTTATTAACTAATAGATAAAAAGTGTTGACCTTCCCAACTCCACAAATCTGCTTGAATAATACTTGAAAACCCATAAGCTCTTGATATTAAAAAACAAATCAAATTAATTTTTTATCTCTAAACTTAGGGTTATATTGTCATTGATACATAGTCATAATAGATTGTAGAGGGCAAAAATACTTATATACACATTAGCTGATTAACAAGGTTATTTGCTAACAAAGAATCTAACATTTATAATGTTTGCTTAGGTATTTTTATTGGCAGTATTTCATCAAACACTGACTTGTGTCATTACGATGCTTAATGAGTTAAAATTTAAGTATCTTTAATTATTATTGTGTATAAATTACAAAAAAAAATTGAGACAGAAGCACAATATCAGATTTAAATAATCTATTTTTAAAAGATTCATTACAAATTATGAAAATGCATAATTTATCATTTGTGTATGATATGAACTAAAATTTCCAAACTAGATTTTGTGAAACTTTTTATATTTAATATTTGCAAATTTAGAGTTATCTTGTTCTATATAACTTGTAATATTAATCAGCCCCCTCTTTCTATGAAAGTTCTAGGTATTACATTTATTTGAACTATTTCTGCTTCACATATTACAAAACTTTTTGAATCAATATTCATAAGTTAAAGCATTCTTCCCCCCACCCCCATTTGTATAATTAATATGTCAGTCAACAGTTATGTAGAGGCTAAATGGATCATTTTGTAGTCTTAAGTAGTTTAATGTGATTGTGTATTTAATTTATTTAAATTATGCTGTGTCCGAGACATTTGCCAAATTCATTCATAATTGAAACAAATAAACTAGTGCAAAGATGAATGTTTACCACAGTGTTCATATATTTTGTTTTTTAGGTGCTACACCCCTCCAGGTGCGTCGTGGTAGTGAACCCGCCTTAAATTGTCTCTTCCCAGTGTCTACCTCGAATGATCCCAACAAGAGGTGGTCTACTGCAGTGGTAATCAACTCAGCAGACCCTTCACAGGATCATGACAATAGCATGCATGTAAGAATAAAACTTTTCATGTATTAATGTCAAGAAAAATTTCTTTTAATAAAATAGTATCTTAACTTTTCAAAGACAAACTAATGAAAGTTGTTTTATATATATTTTTTAACTTATTGTTTTCTTGAAGAAATAAAAAATGTGTGTATGTTTTAATAGGGCACTTAAAAACTGGTATTTTTTTATATATATATATTCAGTTTTCTATTATTTTTCTATTTAATAAATTAAACATTTATAAAGAACCTGCTTTGAGTCACTAATGCTACTAATCTAGTTGTGCATTACATAATTTAAAGGTAGTAATTAGGAAAATAATACAGATATCAAAGATTATTTTAAGAATTTGAAAGATGGTGAGGATGTATATCTTAATACTACTTCACACACACACATACAAAATTTGTTATATGCCCCTGATATGGTTCTATCTGTGCATTTGTAATGTAATTTATGTATGACCTTTCTATTTTTCAACTTGTGTGTTTTTCATTATGAGTGTGATAGAGAAAGACATTTGAAAGGTTGTTTTTCTCTCTTTGAATGGGTTCATTTATTTTTTCTACAAAAAAAGTGCAATTCTCAGGAAATGACAGGAATGGATTGTCTCACTCTGAACTGATCAATTTTTGTAATCTTCCTGGAGAGTACATTAAATACAAAAAAGGGTCTTCATACAAAGATTGAGAATTTTATCAAGATTGTAAAATTTTGTCAGAATTTTTTCATTTTAAGATAGTTAGGGTAGGTCGTTGTCAGAATGAGCAAAAATCACACCACTAAAGTCTTCAATGCCCAACCAATTGGCACACCAAGAGAAGGCAGGCCAAATCTTAGATGGATTGATGGCCTAGAAAAAGATATCTTAGTTTTGAGAACTAAGAATTAGAGAACACTAGCAAAGAATAAGGCTGACCTGGAAAAGGCTTCTTGAGAAGGTCAAAGCCCATCCTGGTCTGTCGAGCCACTGAGGAAGGAAGATAGTTTGTTACCATGCAGTTGATTATTTAAGCTAAAAAAAGGAATAAACTGATTTTTCTTCTTTTTCTCAACAAATAAAAATTCTTTGATATTGATAAATAATTAGAATAACTGCAAACAATTTGTAACTTGTACTTTTACACTTGCAAATTTTCTCTGATATTTCAGTATAATTTAAATTTTTAAAAAAATTTAAAGGTTATCTTACTAATTATAAAATTGTGGTACATGATCAAAAATCTCATTGTAATTGACTTTTAATATTTTATGAAATCAAACTACTTTTAAGTTATACAGTTTGATTATTAATATGAATATGATAATTACTTGATTAACATAGCTATGTGTTCTTTTCAAATCTATATTTTTGGAGTTCTGTTCTTTTACTTAAAAGAAAATGTGTTTTTATTTTTGAAATTATAAAAAGTTATAAAAATTTTATTATTTCTTTGCTAATGACTTAAATGTATTTTCAATTTTTTAATTTATAAAATTCTGAGTGTTTATATATTTTTTAAAAAATACTCAAATTTTTAGTATTTTAATTCTTTGTTTTTAATTAGTATAATTAGCATTCTTATTTGTGTTTTATATTATAAACCTTCAAAGTTTGATACTTGCACGAGTGTGAAGTGACTATAACATGACACACATATTTTGGACCTTTTTAAATATTAATGCATTGGCTATTTTAGGAAAATGGCGTGGAAGATCGTGTATCACCTGTAGAAAGCTTAGAGATCAATGGCGATTCAAAAATGTCTTCCCTAACAACAACGTTCTCTAGGGGTTCTGGACGCCTTTCTATCTTGGGTAACTCTGCTGAAACATATAGATGGGTGGAGGCTGCTGATAGACAACTAATGAAGGTAGAGATAAAGAGTTTTGCTGAATTTATGAATAATGTTCTTTGTTCTTTTGTGACATTTGAAATTATTTTTATTTATAAAAACAGTAAATAGTTGTGTGTAAAAATTGGGCATGTTGTATTCAATTACAAAGATCTTGCATAAGGTGATATAAAATTAGGAGACCAAAGCATCATCTTTAGTCCTTTCCTTAAATGAACCTTTCAAGTAAATAGCCCATACCTTAAATAGCTTAATGTAGCATGAGCTAAATAAAAATACCTGTATACATTGCAATTTCTTCCTCTACTTGGTTTTTCTGTCTGTCTTTTCTATTTTTTTTTCACATTATTACACATATTGCAAGTTATCCCTACAATTCCAGTTTAACTCTATTTTCACTTATCTACTCCATTGTCACCTACGCACTACTATTTACATACTCTCATAGTCACTGTACTTCAGTTGTTTTTAAAGGAACAGTATTTTTTTTTTTCATTGAAAAAAGTGTGGAGAAGTATTTAAGTCTGAGATAGTTAATATTTTGCAATAATGAAGAAAATAAATGAATTAAAAAAATGTTTGAAGTGTAAACATTTCTTTTGCCCTTGTAAAAAAAAAATACAGCTTTGCAGTTTTAACCTTTTTTGAGTATCCAATATCAAGTACCTTATATATATATATCACATTTATACTATTCTTTTTAGTATGATTTATAACTGAGTAAAAAAATTACCTAATTCAGTTGTACAGTTTTTTTTTAAAAAAATTCAAATTTTATTGTTTAATTTTTAAGATTCACATAATTTTTTAAAAATCTGCTTCTGGAATATTTTTAGTTTATGATTAATGCTTTCTTCTATGGATTTATATTTATTTATTTTTCCAATTATAGGATTTCAATGAAAATTTCAAAAAAAGTACTTCTTTAGATGCTGGGAGTGATACATCTAGTATGAGTGATGAAAGGTTTGTTTCCACAGCCACATACATAAATATTTAAAGTATTTTGAAAATTATCAAAACTTGATTACTGTTTGAATAATGATTAAATTTACCTAGTTATAATATATTTTTACATATAAATATTTGAACAAATTTATTTTGTTGTAGCAGAGAAAAAACCATTATTCTAAAGAATGAAAGTGGGCCACTTGGAATTCATGTTGTGCCAGATTATGATAGCAAAGGAAGGTAAGTTTGTATTTCTTGTCTGAAGAATTATGTTCTTTCATTCCTTACTTATTTTTCAACTTTTAAATAGATGTAAATAATTCAATTTTGGTTTATATCATTTATTAAAGTTTAATAACTTTTTCCAATAAGTTCTTAAAATGTTTTCTGTAAAGTTCCTAAAAACATTTATTCTTAATCTTTGAAAATTCTTATTTGATGCATTTTACCTTTGCATAATTCTGTGCTTGGCTGTGTGGAAGCAGCTCTTGCTCTTCCTTATTTGGGGTTAAAAACTCTGTATTTGTATATATAGTATTTCAACAAGTAGTGTGAGTATATAGCTGTTATCGTTCATTGCATATCAGTGTACGAGTTGTTTTGCAAACGAACCTTATTGATTTTTTTTAAAAAAATTATAGTCTTTTGTATTTAATTATTTCATTACAATGGTATTATCCAACCTTTCTAACTGTCATCTTTTTAAAGTTTTATATAATTATATTGGTTAGCTATTGAGAGAAAAAAAAAAAAGGAAAAAGAGAGAATAAGAGAAAATAAAGGGAAAATATGCCTTGAATTATTTTTTCAAATTCTTTGAAGAAGTTATTTGCATTATCAAAGCCACCATAATTTTAATGTTATTTTTCTTCCATTTTTTTGTTTGTATAGATTTATTGATTTAAGCTTTAAAATAAAGTAAATGTAGAAGTATGAGAATTTTTAAACCAGTTTTGAAAGTTAGTTTGAGAATCAATAAGGGTTTTATGTGCATTTTAGCATTTACACAACTGAGATTTAAGAAAAAATGAGAGAATTATATTAAGTAACAGTTTTTTTGCATTTGTATTTTTTTCCCCCCCTGTTCCTGTAGGGACACTGGATTGGTTATTCAAGGCATTGAGGCTGGAGGTCGCATTGACCGTGATGGTCGCTTTCATGTGGGTGATCGTATAATTGAAATCAATGGTCGAAGCCTGCAAAATGTTAGTTTCCAGACTGCTCAAGAGATCTTCAAAAGTGCTCTCAAGGCACCACAAATTCGTCTTGAATTGGTCAGGAGCCAGGGACAGTCGAAAACAGCTGCTGTACCCAAAAAACCTCCACCTCCTGTATATCCAAAACCAACTATTGGAGAAGCTGTTAAGAAGACTGAAGAAGAAGTGGCTGCTCTAGTAGAAGGGGAGGAGAGAGGTAAGGAAGGTTTGTTTTCAATATTGTATTTCATAGCATTATGAAACTTTAATATAGTCTATTTTTCTTGGCCTTTTGGATTGTTGTCATTTAAATTATTTGATTAATTTTTTAAAGGGCAAGTATTGTTCTGACTTCATATATTAAAAGTCATTACAAACCTGAATGATTAATGATCAATTAAAAAAAAAGATATACATTCAGTAAACTTTGCATATTTAATAAAACTGTTTTTCAAGAAGCTAAAAACATTTCATTTCGATTTAGCAACTAATATAGATGCATCAGCAATTAAAGATGCTGCTGTTATGAAAAGCTTTGGTCAGATATAGCTAATAATTAATCAACGTATACTTAGCAGTTAAACTGATGTAAATGGTGCAAACAAGGACTCTGAAAATGATAAGTTGAGGATGATTATGAGGTAGAGCCTCTTGAAATGGATGATTATATATTATTTATTCTTGTATTATTAGATAATTACAAAAAAAAAAACCCTTATTTCTCAAATAAGAGAAGTTTTGAAATATTTTAGAAATGACATATTTAGAAATGGCATTCTTTATAATTATATGAAACAGAAATAGGGAAAATAATTAAGTGAGGTTTTTATCAGGCAAATGGAATAGTGTAGAGGCTATGCTATTAAGATTTTTTAAAGAATGCACTGCTTTAACTTTAAATTACCTTAATTCTTCTCGTATGTGGAATAAAGATGAGGTATCATACACATAGATCACATCTTAGCCTTATAAAACAAGTTGAGAATTTATTGACAAATGAAGGCATAGTAGAATTTTTGTTGGGGGAATTAAAAAATTTTGTGCTATAAAGACCCAAACTGAAGAAATAAAATGCATTGACCTTTGCCTGTTTATGGTACTAGAGGCCTTGGCCTAGATGTGGACAATGGTCATCACATAATATAGTTTTACCACTTTTGCCAGTTGACATGCAGTTTGAAATTCCCCGTTTTTTGGAGAATATGTACAGAAATAATATTTTGACCATTAAAATTATTTGGATCATGATCTTATTAAGACAGAGTCGAAAACAGAACAAGGCCCCGATCGATAGTGGAGCTCGAGCTCAATTGGCCCATGCCTTAAGACATCCCTGGTCATGAATGGTAACTATGGGTACCATCTCTCATAACTAGCAGTCGAAATTTTCTGTGTTCTGATATTATGAATCTGCAATTTCTAAATTAAAAATTTTTTTTTTTTTTTTTTGAGCCCTTTATAGCAGTGATCCGCAACCTCCGGTCCGTGGATCAAATGGTGCCAGGCCGCCTAAAGAACATTCAACCATTGCCATTTTATTTAAAGTGATGCATTTCTCTCGGATTTGTGCACTTTCCATGGAAATCACTATGTTCCACATTAAATCACTTTTATTCATTTTTGGTGTAACTATATTTTATTCTGAAGGCATATGTAAATGAAACTAAATTAAAATTGTTTTATCAAAACAATCTAAAATATAAACAATCAACGTGTCCCACCCTCAACGGGCCACAATAAAATTATCAAACGTTGACCGGTCCGCAGCAAAAAAAGGTTGCGGAGCACTGCTTTATAGCATTTTTTATTACTTTTTCTTAATAATATTACATGTCACTATTTGGATTTTCAAGTAAGTATTAATTTCTTAAAATTATGTTTGTGTTATTCACTTTAACTTATTTATGTATTTTTTTTAACTAAGATTTCTTGATTTCGCGGGGGGGGCGGGGGGGGGGCTGGCCTAATTTTTATATCTTGTGTACTTATTCAACATTTTAAACAAAGCAAAAAATTTTTCAAAACTTGTTGCTTTTTGTGAACCTAAATGTAAATGTGATAATAATTTTAACAAGTCAAAAGTGAATATTAACTGTATTATTAAAATAGCATTTAAACCTCTATATTTGAAATTTCAGTAATTAAAAGTGACTTTTTTGCAGAACCATTTTACTTTGTTACAATATTTTTAGTGATTTTCCATATGAATGAAATAAAAATTATAGCATTAACCTTTTACACGCCATTGTTCCGTAAAAATTATTTTGAAGACAAAAAAATATGGACTATTTTTTTAGAATTGAAGTGCTGTTGCTAAAGTAAACTGTCTCTCTTACAAAATAATTCTAAATTGTGCATTTTTTTTTTAACTTTTGATCAGGCAAAATTTCATATAAAATTAAAAATTTGGTCAAAGTAATTAAAAATGATCATTTTAACTATTAGACTGCAAGATATCAAAAATTATTGTTATTTTTTTTACTGTCGGGTAAGAAATTTCAGTGTTCCCCAAAAATTGAACATTGTCATGTAAAAGTATACTTTTTAACACAATCTAGTTACTTCGTTTACAGTTCATAGAAAAGCGGAAAAAGATTTCTGAACACTAGGAACTTTAAGTATGTGTTGTAAGAAGATACTTATGACTATTGACTTTCGTTTTGGATCCCTCTCTCAACTCCCCCCCCCCTTAACCCATTTCTGAACAATCTCAAGTGAATTTCTCATCTGCAGCCCAACTGCATGTGCGTTTGTTGATAGTTAGAGGTTGCGTGTTTCTTTATTAGTGTTATTATTGTTACTTCACTGTGGGGCTGCGGTAGCCCAGTGGTTAAGGTATCGGACCATGGCAGGCATGTCATGAGTTCGAGCCCAATACCACTAAAGACCCGCCGTGTAGGGCAGCGATGCACGTTAAATCTGTCGAGAGCTGAAACGTCCTCCCGTTGGTGTGGTGTGGTAGTTAGGAGAGGGGGGTGCCAGCTCAGGTGTCGTCCACGTCACTTGACCATGGTTCAAAATTACGTGGTCCGTCGCCAAAAGCCCTCGTGTAGCTGAACAGTGCGACGTTAATATTCACTCACTCACTCACTCACTTCACTGTGTTACTTTTATTTAGTGGATATCACCAAGTACCTAGAGAAGATTTATACTGGAGCACACATGATTTATCACTCCTGATTGTTTCTACTGTAATGCCTAGAAGTAGATTCAGAAAGATGAAAAAATTCTTTCATATTATCGATAATAACAAGTTGACATGTGGAGATAAAATGGAAAAAAATTCTCCTTTTTATGTAGAACTTTAAAAAAAATTTTCAGCAGTTCAGCATCTTTCATTCTAAACTGAGTATGGATGAATCCATGGTCTCTTATTACAGTCACCATTCAGCCAAAATGTTTATCAATGGCAAGCCGATTAGGTTTGGATATAAAATATGGATGTTGTGTTCCAGCAGTGGCTATCCTTACTCCATAAGAATTTATTGTAGAAAAAAACCAGAAATAGAAAACTTTCCTCTGGGATCTAGGATAGTGTGGGAACTTCTATCCAGTGTTGAAAGTCCCGACAAGCATGCAATATTCTTTGACAAATTTTTTTCATCGCATAAACTGTTAACGGAACTAACTGTTATAATTCGAGATAATCGCTCAGGAAGATCTTCAAAGGAAACAAAAAAAAATGACAAAGAGGTAATTTCGATTACCTAAGTGATGGACAAGTGTACATTTGCCATTAGAAAGACAATGCTGTAGTAACTATGGCATCTGATAATGTAGCATATAAGCCTGTCACTAAAACCAAGAGATTTTGCCATGTACCAAAAAAAAGAAAAGAAAATTGGTATTTGTCAACCAAATCTTATAAAAATGTACAATGAGGAAATGGGAGGTGTCGATTTACTACTCGATTGCTTCTTGGAACATATAGGCCTCTGTTTAGAAACGAAATGGTATTGTAATCTATTTAGAAATGCGCTAAACATGGTGTTGTGTATGTCAGAAAAACACAACAAAAAAAAAATGCCTTGATTGCGAAAAAAATTTGCATGAGAAATGTTTTCCTAACTTCTACAGACAGTAAAAATAGTTTAGCACATATAAAAAAAGACTAATATATTTCGTCTTTATTTCTCATTTTAAAGAACTTTGGTATATCTGTATTTTCTCAGTATTTTTTTTTTGCTTTATTATACTATTAGCTTTGTGAATTTTGATATGAAGGTTATTTCTTTGTCCTAATGATGTTTTCCTTTATTGAGTGTATTTCTAATAAGTGATTGTAATTTTCTGTAAATGTATAAATTCCTGTTTATAAATTATGTTTTCAACTTAATCTGTTTTATTTTAGAATTATATTTAAAAGTTTACTTCAGAGATGGCACCAGCAGGGGGCACCCATTGGGGTACATTTAAAAATTCTACTGGGAAAAAATGATAGATTTTTCTCATTCACGCAAATTTTTAGTTCTTTTCCCTCATTTTAATTTCTAGATTTTTAAGGCCAATTTCAATGGTATGTCGGGTATCATGCCCCCTCCCCTACAACAAAGAGTGATGAAACTTCATGGGGAAATGTTTAGTGCCACCTCTGATTTGGATACCCTTTCTTAAAAATGTGTATAATAATTGATTTTTGAATTAAAATGTAATCGGTCATATTTTTAAAAAACGTGAAAAAACTAAATGGTACCCGCCAATGTTCCAATTTTGAAACATGCTAAAAATCTTTCAAAAATTTTTTTTTCTCATAGATCTATTGTTTCAATTTTAATTTTATCAAAATTTAGTTTATATTTCCTTTCAATCATAGTGCGGTGGTTAAAAGGTTAAATTAACATGAGATATCACTTTTCAGCTTTTAAAATTCTTGATGGTATCAAATTGACTTTATTTTAAGATAATTTGTTTTTAAATGATATACAAGATATGTTGTGTGATTTATTATCTAATGCTGCTCTCTGAAGACTTGAAAGTTAAGATTTTTTTATTAAGCAAACTATTTTTTTCCATTGAGCTACAGCTTAAAATTTTTTTATCATATTGAGTCTTCCTATCTAAAAAAGAAAAAAAATTAAGCAATACTTAGATATTTTGTTCTTTATGAATATAATAAAAAATGTTCTTAATTAGTTGTTTTGATGCCTTTTAATCAATTACTTTATTTTTTAAAATCATTCTAAAGTATTAGTTAAATATAATTTAAAAAAGAAAATTTTATTGGAGCCTGGAAAAAGAAAACTTGCTTTCTTCAATACCATCGTTGTTACTGTTTTCATTCCAAATATTCATATAATAATTCACCATTTCTTTATGATATGTAAAATATCTTTTTCACTTTGTCATTGTTTTAAATCTAATCATTATAAAACTCTTTGAATTGAAAAGAATTTCACAAGCAGCTATGCATTGTGCAAAGTACAACATTTGCTGGTATTCAGATTGAAATGACATGTGCTGCGAATTTTGTAATCTGAAATGCAATAACTTTCAGGAATCGGGTTCAATGTGTATGAATGGTCATGTGCATGAAATTTTTTAGAGAAAACAGAATATATTATACTTACAATGGGGCACTTGGTTGAAAGTAATAGATTTCTTGTTAGTTACTTATCACATTTTTCTAATATTTGTTTAAATGATAAACTATTTTACTGAATTATTTATAACTTTTTTTTCTTCGTGTATAGCTGGTGGTGTAAGCACTAAAGTTGCAACAGTCACTCCAACCAAGAAAGTGCCTGCTTCTGCTATGCGTAGACTTGCCTCTGCCAATACCAGAAGGATTGGTAAAATGCTCACTATAGAATTGACTAAAGGTAATTACTAATTTCCAAATACATATTCGTTGTTGTAACATTATGTTGTTCATTGTATATTAGATAGTGTATGCATTTTTATGTGCAAAGAGTTAAGTACTAAGAGTGAAAAGGGGTATATATCACCATATAAAAGAGCATACTTAAAAGAAAAGTTTAACTTTTAAAAGATGAGGGGAGGGGTTCTTGCTCTTGAAGTAAGTTTTTATTCCCTCAACTGGGTAAGGAACTCATACTGTAAGGCCATGGGTAGCCTAGTGGTTAGAGCATCAGGCTCCAGACTGGAAGGCCTAGGTTCGATGCCCGATGGCACCAAATACCCTCAAAGTACATATGGAGTACAAGCTCGTTAAATCAGTAGGTCCAAAAGTCTTGTGAGCTGAATCACGAGTGCAAGGGACTGGAGAATATTTCCCTCCCCTTCAGTTCCATGCCTAAATTGGGGAGGGGGAGATAGGTGGTGCCGCCATCTATCGTCCCTTCGGGGAATTTCGCCGAGCTAATTCGTACTGTCACCCGTATGGCGCTCAAGACCAACTACAGGTGTACTTCTAGCCCCTTGCCATGTTGAATTTCGGGGCCCTCAATCTGACTATGTCAGACAAGTGGCATTAGCCACAACAACAACTCGTACTGTGATCAATTAACTCCGTTTTAATAGCAAAAGCAAAGTAAAACATTATCATTTGGTCTGAACAGCAAAGTAACTTGGTGAGTCTGTTTTCCAACAGATGTTAAGATTCTTGTAAACATTAGTGTATATATTATGCTTATAGAACATTTTACAATACATAATAATAGTTACATAAAAATATGAAATGATTGTACATTTTTATATAATTTAATAGTATTCAATATTTTGTTGTTGTAGGTTCAGCAGGTTTAGGCTTCAGCATTACCACTCGGGATAATCCTGCTGGGGGAAACTCTCCTATATATATAAAGAATGTGCTTCCAAAAGGAGCAGCCATTGAAGATGGGCGGCTACAGCCTGGAGATAGGCTGTTGGAGGTAACATTTTTTTAAAAAAATTTTATTATTTTAGTTTGAGATTTTTCTAATAATAGAATGAAATGTATTATTATATGTCATGTAAATATATCTTCATGTGTGTGCTGTTTTCACATTTTCCTTCCTTTTAATTTTTGTAAAAAATAACCATCTGATCTCTTCAATTAGGTGTCTATTTTTCAAAAATAAGCAAATTCTTTGTGATTTTTTAAAGTTAAAAAAACTTTTGCATGCATACTAAGTTTAGAAAGTAATTGGAAATTTTTCAAAACTTTTTTGCCAAATAATATTGATTTTTTCAGCATTCAAAGAACAGTTAAGAAATGATCTTGTTTCTTACTTTGTTTCAAAGCATTTAAAATATTTTTATTTTATAATGTTGACCATTTTGAATTACCAAATTCGTGTGATATTAAATTGTGGGTTAAGTGTATATCATACAGTATAATTACATTACTTTACATCAGGGGTGTCAAACTCGTGGACTGCATGCAACCCTTAATGAACATTCTTGAGGCCTGGCCAATATATTGGCATACAATAATACATAATAAAATATCAAAATTTCTCCCGAAATAGGAAAGATAGTAGCAGGGAAGAGATGTCAAGTGTCAAAACAAACATTAAATTTTTCTTGTTCTTTTATTTATGTTTAATATTATGTATTATGGAAAATAAACATTTCTGTGAATATTGATTTTTTTTTTTTTTTTGTGGCCCACCTAAAGTTAAACCTTATTTGTTTGGTCCAAGTGTTAGCTTTTGAGTTTGGACACCCTTGCTTTATATCTAAGATGTAATTAATTTTGTACACCATTGCTGGATGGAAATATAAAATTAGTTTTGAATAGGTGATCGCTCCTCTAATTTCTATTCGATTTGAAAATCCTTTTACATGTGTACAGATACCAAAGATGCTATAATATTTTTTATGCTATTTATTATAGGTGAATGGCACTCCAATGACTGGAAAGAGCCAGACTGAAGCGGTATCCATCCTTCGTAACATTCCCTTGGGAAAAAGTGTTCAATTAGTAGTTTCCAGGCAAGAGATAGAAGAAACAGAGAACACAGAAACAGAAAATGAAGTGGTAAAATCATTCTGAACATTTTAAAATTTAATTACTATGGCCTTTCCTGAATATATTTTATTGTAACATTATGTTAAGAATCCCCCTTTTCCTACCTTTTATTAATTAACTCTAAAAGAATCACTAATTTTTTTTATTAGAGATTTCATTATTTTTGTTTTTAGATAGAAACTCAATTTGTGGAGAGAATATTTAAGTATTGGAATTCCTTCCTCTGATTTTTTAAAACAGAATTGTGCTGTATTTGAAATGTGTAGATAACATTATTGGTATATTGATTTTAAAATGTCCATGTAGAAAAATTGCTTTATTTTTGAATTTTTCTTTAAATGGACTAAATTCATGATGGTCACATGGTAACGGCAATCACGTGTTTCCCATTGATTGAATATTGGCATACTAGTTGTTCAACTTGTAAAGTTTAGGTAACATTTAAAATTTGATGATTGGGTAAAGAGTTCACGCGCGTGTTAAAATTCTTCAAACAGTTTTCAAAATTAAAAAAAAAAATACTTACATTATACGAATACTTTTAAATTAAATGCATTTTGTTTAACTATATGCGTTATTATATCGTTTACAAATATGTACTTTCTAAAAGAAAGTTCTTGCAAAAAACAAAAGTTGGCAACAGTGAAGCACATGAACTAATTGGCTGGAAACGCGGGATTATATTTATGATATAATTATGACGTTGCATTAATTTATGAACTGATTGGCCGAAAACACGTGGCTCAGTATCATGTGACTAATGACGTCACATGAATTTAGTCCATTAAAATTTTTATGAACTAGAAAGTCTTGTTATATATATAAAAATTTAAATGGAATAATTCTTGCCTTCTAGATGTTTACAAGTCCAAATTATCTTAACACAAATGTAATTTTAAAGTTTTTTTTTTTTTTTTTTTTTAAGTATGAGTATTAATATTTATATTAAATTGTTTTCTGATACCTTTTATTATCAGAATCTGAAAAATAATAACTTTAAAAAATTCAAAAATGTAATGTATAAAGTATTTGAAGAATTTGGATAAATGACATAGCAAAGGTTTTTGAAAGGACGTAGAAATAGCTTCATTCATAAACAACTTATAAATAACACTCAGTCACATTCCATTTCAATTCCCTGAAAATTTTCTGGTAAAAAAATTATTTTATTTTAAGTAACAAATAAATTAATCTAAAAAATACCATTAAAAAATCTTTAAAAACAGTTGAAATAATTGTAGAAAATTCAAAGAAAAATTGCAAAAAAGATAACTATGGATTTTGTTACTGAGCATCATGATTAAGATTTCTTTATAACTTAGCACAATGTAATTCTTAATTTCAAAGTTGACATAACCATTGAGTACTGGACTGTTGATGATTGATATTACTATCATCAAGACTATTGCGTCTTGTTTGACTTATTCAAAGAGTTTGTAAATTTTAACTTTCAGATTCCCAGCAAAGTTGAGGAAGAAGCTGGCATCTTCCCTTGGAAATATCGTGAAATCTTGACCTTCCAGATTCCTTTAACTGATTCTCATTCTGCTGGTCTTGGTGTAAGTGTGAAAGGGAAGAGTACTTCAACAGCTAATGGGTCTGTTGATCTAGGTATATTTATTAAATCGGTGATTCCTGGTGGAGCAGCTTCTAAGGTAACTATACTTTCCTTATGTAATTTTCTAGAAAAATTCACTGAATCTGAAACTATAAATTATGTGTCCTTGTTTTTTTGTAATTTGAAATAGAACATCTAAAGCTGAAACAATTTTGAAGTATGCAGCAAAATATGTGTATCAAAATAACATTCTTCAAGACTCGTGAAAAATTTATACATTAACAAAATGTTACTTAAATAGAATTTTTTTAATTATCTAACTCTTATTTTTTTATGCTATATTTTTAAAGCTCTACTAAATCTAATTTTCCCGTACAAGTATTGAAATAACCAAATTTTGTGCTTCTGATTTAATGTTACTAAAATGCTTGTGCTAGTGATATTTCTTTTTTTTTTTTTAATTTATTGAAATGAATAATTTTACTAATAAGTTTCATAGAATAAAATATATATATATATATATATATAAATAAGTTTAAGAATTTATTTCTCATGTTTTTTTGTGTAAATATATTATGACATTACAAGACGTATAATAAATTAAGACCAATGTAAGGCCTTCAGTATTTTTTATTCCAGAAAATTCATTCATAGCAGTAATATTTATTTTCTTAAATTTATTATATAAAAAAAATTTACAGCTTTTCTTTTTTGCACGCATAAAATATTTATGCATAAATTATTTATATAATTGAAACATTTTATAGGATGGTCGATTACAAACTAATGATCAGCTGGTAAACATCAACGGCATATCTCTTCTGGGTATGAGCAATAGCAGTGCTATGGAAACTTTACGGAATGCTATGACTCAAACTGATGGTCCTATCCGTAATGCCATCATCCTTACAATTGCACGCCGCATTCTTGTGCCCAATGAAAATGGAAATGATCCCTCAAATCTCGCAACACTTAAACTTGAACCCAATCCTTCTACCAAAGGCAATGGTAACCTGTCGGATGACTCTTTAGACAGAAGCAGCCTTAAACAAAATGGCATCTCCAGACTGACTCAGTTGACTGATTTAGATGAAATTCAAAAAAATACACCTGGTCTTCCTGGCTGTAATCCAGTTATTGAAAGGTTAACTGGTCAAGCCTCCTCAGAGAAAAGTGCAGGTGATATGTATGGGTATTCTCGCCATGCAGTGAATGGAACAGATGATAAGAAATCATTGTATTCTGGTCCCATCAGTTCAGCACAAGGAGAGACGGTCTTAATTGAAGGAGAATATGATCCTAGCTTGAAGAAAAGTGTTGAATCATTACAAGTAAATGGTAGTGTGGCAGAGAATTTGAATGTCATACCTGCTGGTAGCCAGTAAGTTATATTTTTACTTCTGTGCACTTAGAAAAATCATTTTTTGTAAAGATTATTATTGTTTTATTGTTTGTGTGTTTTTTCTTAAAAAAGCTTCAAAAATTAAATTAAAAGTATTAAATTTTAAAAAACTACTGTAAAATTTGGCATATAACATGCACCTATACTTTCAAGCTGCATTTTTTAATACTTAAATGTAATAGCCGCATAATGTACACCCTCTTTTTTTACAAAGGAATCTGAAATGTATGAGCACAATGCTCATACATTTCCTATAGGAAGTCATTTATTCCAAGAATTATTCCAGGTTTTGAAAAAATATGTAGTATACTTCTAGAACCGAAATCCTTTAATTTCCCTAGGTATGTCATTTCTTTTAAATAAATAGTATTCTGATCTATGTAGAAGTCTTAATTTTTTTATGCTCATCCTTTTCTTTATTTTTGAAGCTATCATTTTTGTTATCAGTGTATAACCTTGCATCTGTAAATTTCATTCTTATGAGTTAAAAGTGTACGTTATATGCCGTATTTTATGGTAATTAAAGTTTTTAAATACCATTACAGATTTTGTGGTATGGCTATGCTTTATTATTATTTTTTTCTTAAATGTTTTAGACTAGTTGTATAAATGGGTCAAAAGGAGGGACATGCTTTTTTATGTCAATTAATTTTTGATTCCTATAGGTTGTCTTTGGATGAGAACAATCCTGGGTTTGCTAGAGATGGCTTTGGTCGGCAGAGTATGTCTGAGAAGAGGCATGCTCAGCTTGATGCACGTAACACAGGCACTTATCAGAGGAACAAGAAGGCACGAGAAGAGAGACAACAACAAAGCTTTGAATCAGAGGAGAGGATGGAAGACAATCTAAGAACAAGTCCTGTTGCTGGTGCTGGTAGGTTTTGATCTAAAATAAAGATTTACAAAAATATTGGGCAATTTCTTAACATTGATCCATATGTTCTCCAACTTATTCCAATTTGCTTTATTTCCATACTTAAAATAAATATATAAATTTTCATACAGTTCTTTTCCTTTATTTCCGACTAAATTAACCCCTTGACACATACCATCTAAGAAATGTCATTCATTTCATGTTAGTATTTATAGATTTTTTAAAAAAAATTTGAAGTTAACCTTTATTTTTGCTTTTTGTTTCCAAAAATTGTAAAACTAATATGCAATCTAGCAATAATAAGCAATCTTAAGGTTGCAATTATAAATGGTCTATTGTCCTATTTTCTGCTGACAAATTTTTAAATTATTGGTACTCCTCTACCTTCTTTCAAGTGACTTAATGTGGCCTCAGTAGCCTAGTGATCAAGGTAATGGACTTGTGGCTGGTGTTTCATGAGTTCAAGCCTAGTACTGCTGAAGACCTGCCACATAGGGGAGCAATGTTTGTTAAATCTGTCGAGAGCTCAAATGTCCTCCTGCTGGTGTGGTGTGCAAGTTACGAGAGGAGGTGCCCTCTCAGGTGTTGTCCTCGTCACTTGACCATGGTTCAAAATTACAAGGTCCGTCACCAAAAACCTTCAAGTAGCTGAACAGTGCTATGTAAATATTCACTCACTCACCCAATTGACTTAACTAGTGACACATGAGCTAATACTAAAAAAAATATATATATTGAACAAAATTTTACCCATTTCTCAAAAAGATTTGCATCTCTGGTCTGGAAGTAGGAATTAGGTGCCATTAAAGTTTGTTCCAACTGACCAAATTTGATAGAGATGTTACAAAATTGTGTTTTAAGTGTATTGAGAGACATATTTGAACTAAAACTTATTTTTCTTAATGAAACTGAAGAAATAAATGTTTCATCACTACTTTAAAGTATCAATTTCTGATGATAGACTGTTTTATTTCTCAAACAGATTTTTTTTTTTACCTACTAATCACAATTTTTCAGCTTGTTTTTATCAATATATTTAAGAATTTAAATAATTAACTAATATTACATGTTTATATATAGGCTCTGTACTTGGAAGAAGTGAAGTAGTGGGTCCATCTTTGGGCCTGCGAAAGTCCAGCAGTCTTGAAAGTCTCCAAACCATGTTGCAAGAGTTGAATAAAGATGATGAAGCCTTGAAAAGGGCACTGCAGTCTGGAAGCTCCCGGAGTGCCCGTGGAAGGGGATGCAACGAGAGCTTTAGGGCTGCTGTAGATAGATCTTATGATGCTCCTGCAACTGCAGTCACTATGGAAACTTGTAAGCATACATTTTCTAAACTATTGAATTTCAAAATATAGTTTAAATGAGTATGAAAATAGAGATGCTTTGAAATTTAACCTGAATATAAACTTAGATTTTAATTTTTGGAATTGTTTATAATTAGTGTTCAAGAAATATGTTTTTACTCTATTTTTGTGTTTACTTTTTAAAATTTAACTGAAACATGACTAAAAAAAATTTAGAATAAAGATTTTATAATTTTTCTGGTGAATTCTCAATGGTCCTTCATTCTGCATATTTTTACCTGTGAAGATATCTTTAATTTTAACACTTTTATGTATATGGGGAAAATTTTTTTTTAAAGGAATCTTTGAATTATTCTATTAATAAGTTATATATCTTTGCAGAGAACAGTTCTCAAAATTTTGTTTTTGAAATAAAAATTCTAGTAGATTGAATGAATGATTGAATAGAAGAAATTTGATAGATTGAATAGAAGAAAATTCGTACGATATTAAATATTTCTTTTATTAATATATCATTCTAATCAATATTCAAAAAATAACAAAGATAAGATCAAGCTATACAGATTTTTAAATATATAGAAAGAGCTATAAATTTTGTTTCATGATCCTCAAAAAGTTTATTCTTGTCATATCTAACTTCAAGTTGTGCTTAAGGTTGAAAAATGCTTATATGATATCTTTTATATAGTTATGAATTACTGTTTGTATTATTCTTTAAAAAGTTCTTTTAATCCTGTCCCTAAATCGTTGCATCACATTAAATGTGCGCAAGGGTTGAATTTATTCCAAATTAGTTTGTAAAAATATTGTAAAAAGACTAAAAATTATTTCTTTTCCCTCATCATCCTTCTTGTTTGAAAAATGAGTTTCCCCACCCAGATTTTAAACTTTTATTTAATTCATCTTTTAAAATGAAGAATTTTCCTCTAATTTTTAGAAGGTTGCACTGTAACAAGAATTTAGTTACAAAAACTTGTAACTGAGCATTTTATCAGCAGGAAAAGAAAAGTATATATTACTGTTATAATAATACTAAACTGCAGTGTTATTTATGTTTCTCTCTTTAATTCTTTTTTTTTTTCATATAGTGGACGAAGAGAGCGAGAGTGGTAGCCACATCTTAACACGCAGCACTGAAGATCCCTTTCAAGATGACCTTCTCAGCATGTATTGTAGAAACAGTAAATCCTCAAAGAAGAAGAGCTTACTCAAAGGACTTGGATCTGTTTTTAAGTGAGTCTATTCTCCGATTCTATAAATTTACTTCATTTAATCATTACTATCCATATTCTTTATGTACCATTTTTTCTCAGAAAATCAACACAAAAAAAAAGCACTAAATGTTAAAATTAGATTGATCGCAGATGAAATTATTTGTCAAACATAACACATAGGTGTTAAAAGTCCCAAAGCATCGACAGAGCTAAACTAAGTTTGTGATATTTTAACTCCAAAGAAACTCTAGAACCATCAAGGGACAAGGAAGACTAGGTTAAATTAGATAGTCACTGCTCAATTCCAAAGCATTAGATTCTTTTTGAGCAGCCTAAACAACCACAATTTGAGTCTTAAGTTTTCTAGAAAATATATGAACTTAATGAAGCCCAGTGGCTGAGAAAATATATTATTTTCTGGAAATCTTAAGACTTATATTATGATAGTGAGACTTTAATTATCATAGATTTTCAAACTATGATTCTTTTGAGTTTCCATGTTCAAATTTGAATGTGTGTTTATTGAAAAAAGGTAATTAATGTGTGTGGTTTTTTTCTTGTATATTGTTATTTATGTATATTAATTTTAAAATTTAAGGAAAAATTAAGTATGATGTATTATTTTAAGGCTCATTACATGTTAAAGACTGATATTTTTATTTTTTAAATAATTTGATTATGAAATATGTGCATATAAATAACTTAAATTTATCCACCATCAAGTTGGATTCGAAATTAATTTTCTTCCCCTAATTTTAAACTTTTGCAACTCAAAAATGGCTTTAAATAGAACATTAATATTTTAGATTGACTTACATTTGGCCAGCAAACAAGTGTGAGAAATCATAAGTAAATTGAAAAACACGAAGTAAAAAATTATTTAAATTGGCTTCATTTGACATCAAACGACCTAATAAAAGTTTCAAAGAACCATAACTGCTTATAAATTCTGGTGTAAACAATTATAACAGTATGAATATTTCGTTTTAATCCTCTCTAATAAGTTTTATTTATAAGGCAATGAGTGCTTTCCCCTTAACTTAAAGTAATAAATTTCAAATAACTGACTTGAAAAAAAAAATAAGGTTATTTTTCTGATTATTAGCTGTATTCTAAAAACCATCAGTTTGAAAAATCTGAATTGTTTCCGAAATTTTTGCATAATTAATAATAGGAATTTCATATTGGTAGTAGCGGATTCTTTTAATGACATTTTTTACTACTATTCATGGTTGTTGTGTCAGATGTCTTTTCTGTTATATTTATGTATAATTTTTTTAAAAAATTGAATACTTTTAATTTATTTGTGAATGTAGGTTTGGTAAAAACCGAAAACAATCCCAAGATCTTAAGGGAAAAGATGAAGATTCTGCTCAAGATTCTGATTTCTCTCAACATCCAAGTGCCTCTTCGAAAGATCAGGATAAGTATGAATTATTCATTTTTATGAATAATTTATATTTACAATATAAAAAGTATATTTTTTATCTAATATATATATACGTATTTCTTTCTTTTTTCTTCACTTTCTTATGCTATTATGTCGAAATTTTCTACTGGATGGGGAAAGTTAGGATCCTGTAAAGCAAGCTTAACCCTATTTCAGTGACAGCTCTAGAAATCATCATAGCTTTCCATTTTGGTCTATTGACTTTTTTGTCTTATATTTTGGCATGTTTTTAAAGGTTTTTAAAGTCTAATTTCATTCATTCTTATCTTTGTAGGAATCACAACTTGTCTTTTATTATTTTATTATACTATGTATGTATGTATAAAGGGAGTATGATAATACTTGTTTATTTGGCTGTATACATGAATTTAGTGATTTTATCTTCTGTTAAAATATATTTTATGGTTTCTATACAATTTATAAATAATTGTATCAGACGACTACCACTTGAACAGAGTCAATTTATTTGATGTATTCAATTCATTTCTTGTACTAAAGATAGTTTTGAATTCTAAATTACTCCAGATTGTCTGACACCAGTAGAGAGAGCAGCAGTCGTCGTCAGCTCCCCCAAATTCCTTCTGCAGAATCTATGCCCAATCGACAGGAACGCATGCAGAGTCTTCGTGAACAATATCAGCGATTGCATCAACGGAGGCAAGGACAATACCCTCTCGAACAGAAAGAAGAGTTTTATGAAAATGAACTTAAAGAAAAGGAAGGCAATTATGTGAGTTTAATGCAGTTGGTATTTAGATTATTAAAACGAGTTTTAAACATTCATCATTTTAATTTAAATATGAATGATATTTGTGAACTATAATATTTTCACGCAAAACAGACATTTTGCATTTTTCCTGCTAATTGTTAATGAACATTAAACAAAAGTAATACAGTGTTAAAAGAAAGTATAAGCTGTACCATAATTATAAATGAGAAATAATTTATATAAATGTGGATATTTATGCAGTATAAGTTATAATTTTTTGTTTCCTCCTCTCTTTGTGCCTGCATTTTTTTATTCAATAAATTATCTTAAGTATAAATATTTTCCTTTTACTTAAGTTTTTATTACTTTCTTCTACTTCTCACCAAATTAAAAAGATTTCTATATGCATAAAAAGTCACATGATATAATAAAGTAACACTTTTGGCAGATTAAGAAAAATTTCATTGAATTATGTATTATGAATTGTGTTTTAATTCGTTATTTTAAAATTATGGGTTTTTTTCATTGCTGAACTTGTTAGAATATCATAATCATTTAATGCCCAATGCCTGTTATGTTTTCTGCACTAATAAATTTTATTTATTTATTTATCCATTTTGTGATGGAAGTTCCATCATAAGAGCAAGAATACAGCTATTAAATTTTGTTGAATGAAATTGTTTTATGTGGGATGCAAAGGATGTTTTTTAAAATTTCTCATTAATTTTCAGGCTATGCCATTTGAAGTTATCCATGGGCGATCCCAAAGTCTTGATATTCACAAAGAAGCCCCTCAGTGAGTACTATTTATTTTTAATTATGAATAACAGAGGAGGGAGGAAAGAAATGACATTAACATGTTAACGCCCAACTTAATTTAAAATTGAAATTTTTCTAAAAACTTTTAAAATTATGTTTTAAACACTTAAATTTAATATAATATGCAATTAAACTCCACACCATTAATTTAGGATCAGAGATAAGTACTGTTCTATAAATAGGATGCTGGGCGAATATGGAAGTTTTTGAACACTTAGTACTTCTCCTTTGTTTTTAGTTACATGATTACATTTCTGTTCCCAAACAATTAAGCTTTAATATTTAATGCAAAATAAAATGAAACACAAATAAATTTGACATTTTTTATTAAGTTTAAGCATATTCACACTATTTATGGTAATTTGAAAAAAAATTTGTGCATAGAGTTACATTACATTTCATGCAGTAAAAGGTTTTCCCGAACAATTTTGCATTTCACATTGTCTTTGTTTTTCTCTTTTACTAATTATATGACCATTTCCATCACGTCTAATAGTGTCTATTTTCTTCACTCAAGATGAAATTGTATAACTTGATCTACCTATTTGTTTTTGTACTGTGTTGCCTTTTTTGAGATAGGCTATTGCAGTATATCTCCTTATTTCTTTGATACTCTTTTTCTCTGCATTTACCATGTTGTAAATAACGCAGGTATTTACAACAGCTGTGTCTACAATTCGGGTAAAAATTGGCCACTACCATTTTTTTCCACGGATTTTTATGGTATGTTTTTCTAAAAGCCAATCATGAGAATCTACACCACCCATATTTTTGTTATAATTGTTTATGAGACATGGCTGATCGATTTTATTTTTTTTCAGCTTTTCCCTTTTCACACCTTGAAACAGATGTTAGTGGCTCAATTATGTCAAAATTTGTCGCAAGTGTAACACATTTGTTATTATTCCATTTTACCGCTGTAATTTTATTTTTCACATCAAAGTAGAAATCATGTGAACCACGGCTAGTCTTTTTGAAAGTAGAATCAATTTCAAGGGGACAATGCTGTATTCTGTCACTTCTTATTGTTCCTGTTGCTCGAAATCCACTCTTTCTAAGGTCGGTCAACTAACAAATTATAGGGTTTAAAAAAATTATCAAAATAAGCTATATGACTCTTGGGATCAGTAACTGGCTGAAGCATTTTTTTTACAACTCGAGTTCCCAAGGGCTCTTTTGAAAGAACCACGGTAGAAGCAGCATCGACAACTTCCTTTCAGCAATACAAATCAAAATTATAGCAGTAGCCATTGTTTCCACATAATGCCCACATCTTATACCCAAACCTTATGGGTTTACCTTTAATGTATTGCTTGAAGTAATGATGACCATAATATCAAATCATCATTTCATCAATAGATAGATGCTTGTCAAAAATTCCCCATTTCTGAAAATTTGCGTTCATTTCAGTAATTAATTTTCAAATTTTAAAAGCTCTGTGATTTGCTTGGGATTTGGCTTCATTATTATCAGCAAAATGAATCATAGATTTTATTTCTAAGTATCTGTTTCTAGTCATTGAGTTTTTTACTATAGGAACCATTAAATCTTCTTCATCTGACCAAAAGTCATGTTCACTTGATAGCGTATGATACCCAGAGAAAATTAAGAAACCAATAAATGTTTTTAATTCTTCAGTTAAGGAAAAATCTGGTTTGTGTTTCCATTGTTTGGCATATTTTTTTGTTTCTGCTAAAATATGCTCCAAATATGTTGGAGACAAAAATTCTTCAAAAACTTCTATGGGCAATAGACCCTCTAAAGTGCTTGCAGCTAGCTGTTTCATAGTTTATTTTGGAGGCATTACTTTCATCAGAAAATTATAATTTGGCGGAACCTTTTTCAAATCTGCTATAAACTCTTTTTTTTTTTTACCTTTCTTGTGTTTATTTGATCCTGATTCCGAGCAACTTCGCTTTTTGCTTTTGTTTGATAAATCTGTCTCTCTATGATCATCATGGTTTTCATAAGGTACAGAAATTTCAATACTACCTGCAACGTCTCTTACAGATGGATCAAGAGTTTAAGTGTCATTAAAACCTTCTTCATCTGTTAATTCATCTACTTCAGGTGGCAAAGCAATCATTTTGGACTCTTAATTCCTCCAAAATTAAGTATTCTACAGCTTCCTCGGCAGTTTTAAAAACTTTTTTCCACGACATCTTGAGCACCTATGAAATAAACTAAATATCAGAAAATTTAATGAATCCCCCCAGCATCCTATTTTTAGGACAGTAGTTTAAATTTGTAATTAAAACTAATAAAAGTAAAAATAATTTTAAAACGTTATAAGATATCTTAATAGAATATCTGAAATATAAATTCTGAAAAAATATTTAAACTTACCTTTAAAATCTTTTCGTACGGTTACAATGAAATTCAGCAAAAAAATCAGGAAAATGGCGAAGTTTACGTGTCTGCAGCTGGCTGAAAAAGGCTTCCATCTCTGGTCCACACTGGTTTAAATAAGAAGGGTGAAACCATTACTCTTCAGGGGGTGAAAAAAGAATAGGCCAAACATTGAGCAGCTGTATTTATAATAGTGAAAATGAACTGTCCTATAAATATGATGCTGGGCGGAAACGGGTTGTCAACCTTTAAACATAGCTACATTGAATCAAAAAATTTCTTCATGATTTTTTTCTAGTGTTTAAATTAATGTTCAATATATTATATGCTTACATTTTAAGTTATAACAAAATCTATTTTAACTTTTTTGAAGTGAAAACTTCTATAGCCGCGTTGGGCACTTTTTGGTAAGGGGAAATTTTATGAGTTCACGTCACTAACATGCTCATCTGTTATGTTAAACAATTAGATGAACCAATAATGGTAAACTATGCATCAAATCCTTAAAATATTATTCCACGTGATGAAATAATTGAAAGTACAAAAAGTGTAAGTATTGTTGAAATTAATGATGACAATGATGCAAACAATTAAAATGTTAAAAATCAAGTACATTGGAATTTAAGTAAATACTAATATTATCCATAAATAATATGATTGTATATTAATTGTTATTTCAGTTGAATTGTATTTATATTTTGTCATGATCTTGTACAGAGAGAGCCTGTAATATATTTGAATAATAAAAAACCACTTAAACATGTATATAATTGTTGCTCGGAGTATCAATAGATATGAAAACTGGATTGATGTTGATAATTTTAATTCAAACATTATGAAATTTCAAAGTTTAATACTAAAAGCTCTAAGTTTTCACTTCTATCAGCAGTCTCTGCCATATTTTTTTTTTTTTTTTTTGTATGTGTGTGTAATATGTAACACATGGTTTAATTGAAGAAAATGACTGAACTAAAAAGATTTAACTGTTGATATATATTAGAAGTATCAATAGAATAGGAAATATAGTACATTTCTGTATAGGCATTCTTAATACCCCAAGAAATTAAATATTCTGATTAAAAAATTTTAAGTATATAAATAAACATTTTTGAGCTATGAAATTAAGAAAATTTTTTATTTTCAGTGGTTCTTCTAAAGTCCACCCAGCTGGAGATCCAAATCGTTATAGTCACTATATGAATTACAAAGAAATCCAACAACATATTAACCAACGTTCACACCATGGACCTTCTGTCAAGAGCCAACCCAAGCTTGATCCCAAACCCCTTCCGAGTATTCTTCCAGACATTCCCCACTCAGGACCTTTCTTTGACCACCCTGTTCACCATCCTATGAAAAAGCATTCTACCAGCCAAAGCTCAGACGTTAGCTCTAACTCCTTACCTCGAGGCACACATGGGACTGAGCACGGACTGGGACACTCACAGGGCAAACCTTACTTCATGCATGAGACTCATGATCATGGCAATTATAGCCGCATGAATGTACATCATTTTTATCCTAATAATAAACTTTATTCACACATAGTGCCTGGATCCAAGGTTTGATTTGTGATTATGAAAGATTTGAGTTATCAAATCTTTAAGTCAAATAAAAGTTGCAATACAGTGCATTCCTTTCAAAGTCTTGTTTTTGGAACTATAGAACCAACTACCTACAAGTTACTAAAAAAATATAAAGGTCTTCAAGAGTAAATTCCAACATGTTGAAAAATGTTTCAGTAATTTTTTTAAATAATTGAAATAAAAAATATATCCAACTGAAAAAGTAAATCCCCTAAAGACAAAAAAGTTGTTGGTGATGTTCATTTAATTAAATCTGCTGGAAATATTGGTGATAGTTTCCAGGGTCAATTTCATTTGATGAAAAATGTAGCTGCTAAATCAGTTATGTTTTGCAAACACTCGACTGTCATGAACATGCATTAAATAATTCTCACAACTGTGTGTATGTGAAATGAGCATACTTAATTCCTTATTGTTGTTCTGTTATCAGAGTGTTCAAAAACTGTACATCTGCCGTCCATATTTCAAAGATGCTATTTTATGATTACTGAAAGATTGTTGTATATTTTACATGGGTATAAATAATTGAGATTTTATTTTTCGAAAGCAGCTAGCATACCCATCTTGTTAGAGCAACTGAAAATGGAGCTTTTTTTAAAGAAAATTCTATAAATAATGATGTTTATCTTGAGAAAAGGTGTTTTGATTTGTGTGTTATGTTTTTCATTGGTAACAAGTTGAATTGGATCAAACTGTTTCAGTGATCATTTTTATAAATAGGTAGATTGTAATTGGCACATTTTAATTAAAGTTTCAAAAGTATATAGATTTAAATTAAAATAGTTTTATTAGTGAATGTGAAAAAAGTGTGTGTAATATAAATTTTTTTTAAATTAAATTTTTAAAAGTGTCACTTCTGAAATTGATTTTAATTAGTATAAGCATTTTTTTTTAATTACTTTGATAGTTTTGTTTCTATATTTTGAATTAGATTTTTAATTTTAAAAAATTGTACATGTGTTTGTGTGTGTAATTTTGAAGAAAGATGTCTTTTATTGTTGATTGTATTAAATGTTACTGTCCTAACTAAAATGTTAGTAGTTGAAATTTTAATTAAATTTTCATTGTCTAGTCTACATATTTATTTTAAGGTATGAAGACTTAGCAGAATTCCTTTAAAATTTGCAATAGAAAAATTGCATTTAGATATTAGTTTTCTTGTTGTACGCTTACTCATCAGTATCTTTCAATGAGCTTTTGTGTATTAAAATTATTAAATCACAAACTACCAATAATGTTATTTTATTTTTTATAGTTAGCAGAATTTCATACCTTTGTGAAGTTTTTATATGTAAATTTAATTTCAGGTATTTTTATTGTTTTAAAATTTTGTAAGACTTTTTTTTTTGGCATTCCAAACTATTTGTGATAGTTTATTGTAACTTAATTGTATTCAGGATGATACAAAATTTGAAATACAAACAATTTCATGTATAATATTGCATTTTGGTAGGAATGGTAACTTTTTTTAGAAATTTAAATTTTTTGCAAAATTTTTTAATGATATTTATAATACATCATTAAAGAGAACTGAAATTATGAGCTTATGCATGCATTGAAATAATTTTTTTAAGTTTTTCTTTTGTTTTCAAGTAGTACTTTCTGAAAATTCTGGATGTATCATGTCTAAAATATACTGATGTTTGCACTATAAGGATTAGTTAAACATTTTTTTTATTTGCTGTTCAAAATTTATATATGAGCAATTTGTTTTAGCATTTTGTTTGAATATTATGTATATATTTAAATATTTAATTTTTTAAGGGGATAAATGTTGTTAAATTCTTTTAAACTTCGTTTTTCTAGAAATGTCTTATTTTTACAAAATTTTATGGATATTTTAAAACATTTTTTCCATTATGGAATGTATTATTTGAGTTTTTATTAAAAAATTTAGCAGTTTTGTTTAAGCATGCATGTGGAACGCTGAATGTAATTTAATTATAACTACAAAGCAATATTATCAAATATTAGCAAAAAAATTTTACTTGCTATGAAAGTTTTCTTTTACTTCAATAGTCTGTTTAATAATTAGGAAATGATTGGGATTTCAGTAATTTTTTTTCTAAAAATGATTCGCTGAAATTATTTGTGGAAAATAACTATTATCAATGGGGGACTCTTTAATGTTCTCGAAAGTCTTTGAAGTAGTTCTTTAATTAGCATTTTGTGCTTTTTACTAGCAATGCGTTGTACCTTGTTTGATGTTTCAAAATGTTTTATCATACCTGATAAATTGCATTGAAAAGTAAAGAATGAAAAGTATTTGCTTCACATTCCCATAGAAACTACAATTTGCAATTCCTATTTCTGCTTCATTAACATAAGAGAATATGCATATTGTAACACAGTATTATTTTAATCCTGTCTTTGCTCATTGTTTAGTTTAAATTTCTTGTATTTCCATTGCTTACTTTTTTGTTATTTCTTTAACAGAATCTGTGATATTTTCAACTCCTCATCTAATTTGTAATTTTTTTTATGAATGAGAACTTCAAGTTGTTATTCTCAGATTCATACTATATTTTACAAATGAATTACATCCAATGCACATTTTATGGCATTCAGATTTTCAATTATCATTAAACTTTAAAGGGTATAATTATCTTTTGTGGTACATTACAATGATCCAGTTTTGTTTCCATAAAGATGTTTATACAGTTGAATAACTAACCTTTGAAACAAATTGATTTTCATTTGTGTAACATAAATCTCATATAACTGGAGATTAAGAGGGAGAATATGCATTCCATCATTTATCATAAAAGATTTCTCACATTCCAATATTTTTTAAAATTCATTCCAGCATAAATTCTATTGATGCAGATCTCAAACTCATGACTGCATGTTTTATATGTTTAATTCTTGAACCGATTATGTTTGTAACTTTAAATAATATTGTGTATTTTTATTCGTTTAGGATTAAATAAATTATTAAAACATGAGTTTTTGAAAATTCAGAAGCATACTATGTATCTAATATGAATCTTTTGTTTTTTTTCTTAAAGATCTGTGTTATGCAATATTTTCAAGCATTGGCATTATTTTGTTATGATTTCTTGTGTTGCTTATTAACTTATGTATCCTCTGAAAATTTGTGTGTTATGAAACCTTTATTATGTATGAATTTTAGTTGTTAAAAGAATGATTATGCATATTGGAAATATTACAAGTAATTTAATTTTTATGTTGAATATATTTGTGTCAAATATTTGTTTAAAGATGGATTTAAATTGCAGTGATAATTGTTAGGCTTCCATGTATTTTGAATGATTGTTAATAGAATATTCATTTTTAAAAGTGCCTGAATATGTATATCTTGTATCTGTTACTTACCTTTGTATGTATAGAATTTTTACAAATTAGATCAATTTGTGTACATAGAATTGTAGCTTTTAGTAGTTAGTATTCTTTTTTTTACTAAATATTGTATTTATGTAAATAAAATACCTAATTTTATCATAGAGAGGTCTTTGTTTTTTAATAATGTGTTAATAAATCTGTCATCAAAAAACAATGCAGTACTTGCCTACAACTCTGTAATTATAACATTGTATAAAGTTTGTGTTAAGATTTATCGCATTTAAAAAAAAAAGAAATATATTCAGTTTGTAAATTTATATTAAATATTTTCAATATTGTTTTGGAATAAAAAAAAACCATAACATTGTGATTCAAAATCATTTTTACTTTATTTGCTATTTTTTTTCTCTACTAAAAGTATTTGTGTACTATTTATACAATAAGTTATACAAAATTGTTTAACTTTTTCAATAATACTAAGCATTGACTTTTAATTATTATAATGAAGTTTGAAGTAAAATTTATTATTCTTGATATTTATTAAAAATAAAAATTTAAAATAATTTAAAAAAATTTATTATTTTTTTATTAAAGTTAAGTAAAAGTTCTTTTAACTAATGAAAAAATTAAGATAAAAATAAATGATTTATAGTGAGTTTATTTTTAAACAGAATCATCCATTTTTACTTTAGCTTAAAGGGGTTTTTTTTATGTTAATATTTAAATGCAATCAATTTTTGTGTCAGTATCTTAACATTATACTTTTTCAATATAAAAATTAGTCTTGGAAAATAAATTAATTCCTACAAATAAAAATAATATTATTTAAAAAAAAAAAAAAAAAAAGATGGCCTTTTCTCCTAATGTTTTTCAAATTTTTCTGCATTGGAACAATATTTAAAATAAATCAAGAAATCTGTTCTTGGTTTAATTTAAAAAATGTTAGATCTTAAAACTCTAGAGAAAAACAGTAAGGCATTTTTGAATTGTAAAATTTAAGTTACCACACATTATGAGTAAATTTGAAAATTTCTTTGTCCCAAAATTTGCTAATTACCAAAAAGTAATGTTTTTTTTAAATTATAAAAATATAAATTACAATTTAAACTGTTTTTATTAAGTTTAATTATAGTTTGAACTATTTAAAAAATTACATTGATTTTCTTTAAAAAAATCTAAACAGTTTTTAATTAAATTTAGAATATTAGCACATACATTAACCCTCTAAGCGGTCAGCACGTAAAGTCTTGCCATTCTGGAGATGCTTCGAAAATGCACTGCACATATTTTTTTACCGTCAGGTGGGGTTCTCGAAAGCGGTTGAGCCGTATTTTTAAGAATGCGACTCGGCCGCTTTTGGGAATCTTGCTTGAAGGCAGAAAAAGCATCTCTGGAATGACGGGATTTTACGTGCAGACCGCTTGGAGGGTTAAACAAAAAAATGGACATTTTAAACATAAAATTATTTATTTATCCATTAAAATAATGGATAAATAATGTGATAATAAAGATTCCATTATTTATTATCACAGTAAAGTTACAAAATACAATTAACAGGTACAATAATTAAAATTTTATAAGTGATAAACAATTTAATATTTGTATTAGATTACTTTAAATGAACAATAGTAGGCAAATTTTTTTTCAAAATTCTTTACTTGATTTTTATTTAAAAAAATCAATAGAGAGAAAGATATAATTCAGTGTAATTAATTTCTTGAATAACGTCATTGCAATCATAAACCTTTATTTGGGTTTTTGAATCACATTTATGTGCAATATAAAATATTGTAGTTTGTGTTATGTATTAAATATGATTTAAAACTAAAGTTTAAAAATTTTGGTGATAAGAAGATGCTAGAGCTGATTAGTAATGCATGAAGTAAATTCAAGATTAAAATATTTGCATTTGAACTGTTCAAGAATACTAAAATTTCTTAGTTAATTAATATCATTAGCTTCTACATTTAACTATTGTTTAAAACTGCTATTACTATCTGAGGACTGTCTTATTTTAACATATAAGAGTTAGAATCTCAAAATTTATTCAAAAAAATACTGATTAAATTAATTTAATTGTGTGAAAAAAATTTATGACCCTTGCCCCCCCCCCCCCTTATTTCATTCCAAAGATGTTAATAACAAGATTAACATTTTACATAGAATTTTTTTTAATTAGAGAAGTTTTTCAAAAATGTTCTCGTTTGAGAGAACTTTTTTTAAAAAATGTGGTGGTTGTCAAATATTCTCTTTATACAGTATTAGTCTAATCTAGATATTGTGCATGAAATGCTTTATTTTGTTGAAAGAATATCTGAAATATTAAAAATATTTCAAACAGTAAATCATGAAAGTAAAGATGTACAATATAAGGCTACACAAACAATAAAACTAAATGAAAATTTTTGTCAAAAAGTAACTTGCCATATATATATTAGTAACTGAAAATGTTTTATACCTTTTTGTTCATTAGATATATCCAAAGAACTATTCTATGGAAAATTTATATTTTATTTGTATGTTGAACCTTTTAAAATATAATTTTTATAAAAAGAAATTGAGAATGAACAAAATCCAAATTTCTATAATTTAGCATATTGCATTACTTTTAGGACTTTTAATTTAACTAATTTTATTGTGATGTTAATTAATGAGTAAATAACATGACTTGTTGAAGCAAAGTAACTCATAATGTGGATAAATGCTATATTTTGCATAGGTTTAAAATAACTCAATGGCTCTTTCTCTAGAAAAATAATTTCAATAAATATTAAAACTATGTATAAACTTTTAATGATTCTAGAAATTGAACTATTCAGAAATTATTGCACATTTATTTGTTCTTTTCTTTCAGGAAGAATGAATTTAGTTTTAGCAACTAATTAAAAAAGATTCAGATGACAATGAGAGTTTAATCATAATTAAAACATTAACTGCTAATTTTACATTTTAAAGCAATAAATACAATAAGTAAACATTGACTATTTTTGCAAAACATAAAACTTTATGATTAATAGAAATACCTTCAATTAAAAAAAAGCAATTCATAAGAGTAACTATTACATGTTGATATAGTTTTAACTGTTTTTTGTGAAGTAGGGAGTTTATTTTTCAAATAAATATGAAAAGATAAGTTTTCAAACCGTCTTAAATTACAATGAAGTTTACTTGCTTTAAAACTAAATATTTTTTCAAAAATAAATTAACAAAAAAGAAATTCCAACTGAAGCATTCTTTAAAATATATTTATCCATTATTCAAAAGTAAAATGTATGTACAGGAAATTCTAATTAACAATTCTTGCTAATTAGAATTGTCACTAACCAATAACCGAAAATGTCAACTAACGATATCGATTGATTTCATGGAAGATAAATTTAACACACTACATAAAATTTAATAATTATTATTCTCTAAGCGTTAAAAATATCACATTGTATGTAATTATATTCTTCCTACTTAAAATTAACCAGTTTCTCATTTACGATTAATTATTGTTCCACATATATAAAATTTCCTGTATTGCTCTGAGCATTTCCTTTTAACGTCCGAAGACATTCCTCTGTAATTTAGTTGACTTTTTTTGCAATCAATATTTCTGCATGTGCAAATCATTCCGAGAATCACAATATCATCTTTTAATGACAAAAACACAATACAATTCTTCGAAAATCAATTTTATTTTAAGAATTGCATAATATGTGAAAAATAAATGACCTGAAATAATTTAAGAAATTAACATGTACCAGGAAAATACTCTACAGAAACTTTTCCTTTCTCGTGTGGGGGGGGGGGGGGGGGGGGGGGGGGGGGAGGGGTTTTATTGCATTCATTTAAATGCATCTCAGAAAGGAAAGTGGATTAATGATTCAATTTCGTAATTATTACAGACAGTTTTCAGTAAAGTTTATCTTTTCACGTCGATATCATGAGACCGGATATGTCGTATCTGGGTCTCAACCTAATATCCGGGTTAATTCAAGATAGCTTTGCGTGATAGCTAGAGTCGACAGGTTTCACAGTAGTCAACGTGCAGTTAAGTTTGATTTGTCACTGTTTATCAAAAATGCATCCCATGTTTTGTAATTTCATATTATTGGTTTTTCTTTCAACACAATTGTGCGGTTTACAAGGTTTTGACGGTAAGTCTATATAAAATGTATTTTTCAAATAATAAAAAGGGAATCTTATATCTTTAATAGGATAGCGATTGACATTGATTGTGAAATATGTAGGTAATGTAAACAAATCAGCAGGTGCGCTGAAGTTGGGAACACATTCTTTTACTTATTTATACTACCCATGTAGTATGTAGAAAAAATAGTTCTTAAAAACAGGTTACGACTGTAATTTAAATCTTGCCACGAGATCTTGTAATAAAAAAAATTTTCTGCATTTTTCTCCTTATTGCTTAAAATTGTAAATATTGTTAAAAACTTTTAATCATGATTGATTAAGTCAATTGGAACCTAGCGGGCGTTTTTGTTGATTTAATTACATTTTGTTGTGGACATTATTTGTGTAGGTCAGGAGGAAATTTCCAATATAAGGGATGTATATATTATATTATTATTAAAGTGTACACCAATTTTTTTTTTTTTTTGAATAGATTACTTGGTCCTCTATAAAATTTTACGACACTTGCAGTTGGAATATTAGGAGTATTATAACGTCACTGGTACATTTTCATAAATTTTGCTTAAAAAATTATAATTATATTGTTCGATTAAGTAGGTCAAGGCGAGCTTGAAATCTAGAAATAAAAGATAGATTACGATTTATGATAGTAATATTTATAGACTCTTAAAATACATATAGCTTCTTTGATTTAGATGTATATCCGTTGTCTGCGGTATTCTACTGTTTATAAAAGATTTTACGAAAATCTGATAAAATTTTCATATGCACATAATGTTTGAAAAACTAATGTTTCATTAATAATGTAAAGTCCATAATCAAAAATTGATTCTTAATTTATACAAATTTGTGCTTAATTATTTTTTATAAAAGATATTTTGTGATTAAATAATTGATCAGGATTAGTATACATAGCAGTAAGTTAACTTGGGATATATAATTTTGTAGCTCTAATTGGAGAAGTATTAAGATTTTTGTAAGAAATTGCGTAAAAAATGCAGTTTAATCTACAAAAAGCATCAGTTTAATAAAAACAAATTGCATTTAAATTTAGCATATCATTTTCCATGTAGAATGATATGGAATTATATTTTGTATATGTTTCTTTTTGCTTATAAATTTTGATATTGTACTTGAATAATTCCTTTGAGCAAGGCAGTTTCATGTAAAACTGACAGTATGGTTGTTTTTTTTGGTCTGTAGATTAGCAGAAATGGAATTTGATACTTTTCATTTAAAAGAATATCACATTATGAAATATGTAAGTGTGCTAATTAAAAATAGAAAATGAAAGTTTCTTCATGAAGAAAGGAAATAAAAGTAAAATAAAAACTAACAAATGTGTGAATTTTTTGAATTTTTAATTTTATAAATCATTGGATCAATTCATTGTTTTGAATTACACAGTTGGTATATAAAAAGAAGCCAATTTTGTTGCATAATAATAATGAGAAAGTAAAAGTACCAATGTTTTTTCCAGAAGTGTATAGTATTTTATTAGTTTAATAGTTTCAAAATTTGTTCATTTTATGGGAAATGAATAAAATAGTTCAATTTATTATATATTTAAATGATACTGGAGAATGACAAAAATAAATGGAAGTTTTTGTATCTCAGAGTTATATTTTTATTTTGAATATATATATTTAGTCAATAGTTTTGAATAAATTAAATATATATACACATTTTCCTTTCTATTTCATTTATAAAAAAGAAAATTAATTTTAAAAAAAATTTAATTTGCAATATAATTAATCATATAATTTTGAACTTTTTTCTTTCTTTTGCCATTCTTTGATTTTGTTCCTATTTGAAGATTCATTAATTGTACTTAAAATTTTACTTTCTCTCAAAAATGCTTCAATATCTATTTGTCATATTAATTCTTAAATGTTTTATTCCCAATAGTATTTTCATTAATTTGTGTTATTAACTTTTTTAAAAATTGTAATGTTTCTTATGTGTATAATCAAAAAGTGAATTTCATAAAAATTCATTCTTGCTGTGAATATCATTTGACTTAAAAATTTATTGGATTAAATTCTTGAATTTCATAAAATAGATCTGTTCAATTTTGTAGTGCTGTATAATTTTATCATTGTGCATGTTTAAATAAAAATAAAAAATTTTGAAAAATGTAAGCATAATTTTTTTGGGGGGGGGGGGTTGCATTGTAATTTATATTACATAAATTTTGAGAGTTATCTCTATTTTAATATTGCCAAGAATATGTTTGTTCATGTTCTGTGTGAATTAACTTTTGTTAGTAGAGGAAGTAGCTCTATGAAATATAAATACCTCAAAAGCCAACTTTTAAACTGTACTCGCTGTTTGCCCAAAAAGGACTCTGGTTTATAAAACACATAAAGAATCTTGAGTAATATTTACTTTGTGTTTCATCTTGTGAAATTTCCAGTAAAAGTTTTATGTATCGAATGTAATTTACTTGCATATTGAATTACATATGATGTATCAATAGCAATAAAAGATTTGTTCTGTGAAATAAGAAGAAAAAAAGCTATTTTGCATGCAGGCTTTTAAATAACAAAAAAAATACTTTTTTAGTGTTCTTCTAAACATGCTTTAAATAAATAAATAAATTATGAGGAAGAATGGACATCTTTTATTACAGAATTCATGTAACCTTTTTTTTAAAATTCTTTAAGAATATCTATTTTTTAAGAAACAATTAGCAATTTATTTTGACGCTTTGAATTTTTTAAAATTTTATCTTAAAAATTGTCTACTTTAAACAGTTAAGTATTAGGAATTGTTTTGAATGGTTTTCATTAATAGCTAGAACTAATGGCTAGTTTTCTAATGATATTAATATGCTAGATCATATATTGAACTAACAAAAAAAGTTTGTTAATTAATTAAATGTAAATTTTTTTCGAGTTTTTTAAATGGTTTTTTATAGATTCACTTTTAAACATAAAAAAAAGGTTTTTTATTATGTTATTTAAACTATCAATTTTTTTAAGGAGGGAATAAGCATTATATATAAAATCAGAGGTGGATTAAGTGGCTGGCGGTCCTGACTCCAGTAGGGACCCTGAACTTGATGGATTCCAAGTATAAATTAAATGTGCAACAAAAAGATCTTGAAGCAATATTGCACCCCCAATAATTTCCATTGATTTAAGTTGAGAGATAGCAGATACAGCTATCTTTTTTCGTATATCTGTATTGTTGCAATCTGTACAAAATGTTTTCTCTCTCTCTTGCTTGCATTTCTTTTTTTTTTTTTTTTTGTGCAAAAATTTTATTTTGTACAAAGGAATACTATTCAAGTTAAACAAGTTCATTTTTAGTTCACAGTCGTGCTTAGTTACTCTCGGAAACATCTTACACTGATGAGGGGAAAAAATCTCAACATGATGAAAAACTTATTGTAGACCAAAGGTTTCCAGACTTTTTTGCCTCATAGACCCCTTGCCAGGTTTTTCAGTTCTGGATAGACCCCTGCTTACCTAATATTGAATTTTTCAAAATTCATCAACTTAATTGTGATTTTGACAGCTGGTATAGAGCTACTTACTTTAAAAGATTTAAATTTTTAACTGTAGTGAATTATAGTTTATAAAACTTAAGAAACACCATGTTAATTGATTAAATCAAAATTTAATTAATGCATTAAATAACTGTTACTTAAAATTACTGAGCAACGAACAAAGGCTTTCAGTGAGAGGGATGAATCTAGGGATTCAATAGCAAATTTTCAACATTTCGTATCAATCTTGTCAGGTTTAATCCTAAGTATCTCCTTAGTTAATAGTGTGTCCAGTCTTTTTTTTTCTTCTTTCCCCTTTTTGAACTTGGCAAATGTGCTGAAACTCCTCAATTGAAAAAGCAATTGCAAACTTTCTCAAGATATACCATAATTTGGGATAAATAACAGGTATATTTTTTTAAAGCCAAAATTGCTGACATCCGTTTCTTAAGTTCTTTAGTGCCTACTTTTTGTAATTTGAGATTTTTTTTTTCCAATGTTACCATATAAATTGATTGCCTACTGTGATATTACCATAGTCAAAGAGTTCTCAAACCTAATTTCAAAATCTAAAAAATTGACATTTAAATGTGAATTTAGGTTAAAATGCCTTTTTCCTGTCAGATTTTCTGTGACAATTAAGAAACTGGAAAAATTCAGGACGTCCAATATTATACTCCTTTAGCTTACTTCTTGCAAGAAATGCTGAAATGAGGTCATTGTTTTAATAAAATTTATGCTGTCACCTTGTAACTGCAAATTAACCTCATTAAATTTAGTAAACAAATAGGTAAGTCTGGTTTCCATTTGACTGAATTTCCTTTTAAAATTAAAATCAAGATCTGGTTTAATGAGAGACACAATTGCATATACCCCCATTTACACTTGATGGACCCCCAAATTATTTTTTTGCTAAACATGGACCCCTTGGATGTCGTCATAGACTCCTGAGGGGTCTATGTAGACCACTCTTTGGGAATCACTGTTGTAGACTAATGAAACTTTGGCAATACATTTGTCAAGGTGACATATGTAATTGATTTAAGTTTCAAGATTACAGGTTAATGTAAGCACTAGAACAGCCATTTCAAATGAGAAATGATGATACATTAAAAACCAGTGTGAACACCAGAATTTTAAATGCAAGCACAATGTGTCATACAAGTACTACAACTACAGGATATCTGTTTGTGGGGTGAAATTGCTTGCATGTTGTTCTTGGTCGGTCAATATAAGGTTGTTTAATTCTAGTTGTGGATGCTGCTGTTGTTGCCACCCAATGACGTCCCATTCGAGCTCGCTTGGAGTAATATCTGGTGATCTAGCAGGCCAAGGTAACACGTTGATACTCTATAGAGCATGTTAGGTTGCAACAGGAAATGAGGGTGCATGTTATCCTGCTTGAAAACACCATTTGAATGATGTTTATAAATGCCAGCACAACAGTTTGAATTACCAAACTGACGTCTTAGTTTGAAGACAGGGTGTGTGAATAAATCTCAAGAGTGCTCCTGCAATCAAAGAAAATTGCTCATGCCAGACCATAACTCTAGGTACAGGCACAGTGTTCCTGGACTGCAGAAAGGTTGTTTGCAAGCACTGACCTGGCCATCTTCTTATCAATATACACCCATCACTGGTACCAAGACAGAAACAGTTTTGATCGGAGTACACAACACATCGCCACTCTTCCTCCAATGATCTCCAGCATGACATCCTTGAGATCGCAGATGTCAGTGATTTGGAGCTAATGGTATGAATGCTATAGAGTGTCTGGCTGGGTGCTATTTCTCAAAGAATTTGATTTAATACAGTTCACTGTGTCACTTTGGTGCGGGAAAAAACCATAGTTTCTCCTGTAGATGCACTACAATGTTACCCAGCCATGGGGTAAATTCAGTGGTTTCCTCTGTGATCGGTGACCCGAACGTAGTTGGATCATAGTTTTCTTGAGGTAGTGCTTTTCCGAGACCACTGCTGACAAAAATTATGCACAGTGGATACATTCCTACTAAATCTTTGTGCAATATTGTAAAAAGAAAATTTTCACCTTTTTTCAGCTCTATTGTACAACCTTGTTCAAACTCGGAGCTGTTGATAATGGCCTCTTCGTCTTCTTAAAGTCATTCTGGATTAACATCAACTCACTATGTCAAATTTCAATGATAAATAACCCTCACAAACTTTATAGCACGTATTTAAAATACTTTTGATTCACATCCTTCAAGTGGTGCAACTAGCACCACATTTATGCACCTAACGCAGAATTTGAATCAGTCACTTTTCAGATGTATAAGCAAAACTAAAACTAAATGCATTGCCGCAACAGCCCATGAGGGCCAAGGCCTACTGTACCTATCTCAGTTTTTGCGACCTTGGGGGTTGAGGTGCATGAGCTGATGTTCCAGTCAGGTGATCAGTCTGATGCGAAACCCCCAGTGTTTAATTCCCAAGCACAAGCTTCATACTCATTTTATCTACCCACTGAAGGGATGAAAGGTTGAGTCGACCTTGCCCAGCCCGAGGTTTGATCCTCGGACCTGTAGTGTGGAAGAGCGCGATATGCTACTACTTGGTTACTGGGCTTCTTATGTATAAACACACCTATCAGATTTCATTGATACAGCACAACTTCTTGGTGTTAGGAATTTTTATTTCTATCAGTGTATTTCACTAATAAAGACAAATGTAACAAAATGAAGTTATGTGATGAAAGATATGTCTAGTTGAAAGCAAACTAGTTGAATTTAGGCCTTAATACCAAGATAAAGATTAATAAAATCCATAATATGAATGAGGGAAAAAAGACTACACAATTCTGGAGTCAACTTCCCTTTTGTAACAGATGGACAAATTTGAAACTTCCCTAATGACCATGAATTGAAATATCATAATTTTTTTTTCTCCTGATAATAAATGCTGTTAGCAAATCACTGAAGTAAGTTGAGTGTGAATTATTAAAAGGATCTAATCTACAAAAATCTCTAGAAAATATGATCCAATATTCCAGAAATGAATTTAGAAAAGTCGAACAAGAAGCAACCGACCAATCAAATGACAGTCCAGATTTGTCAGGACTGTCATTTGAAGAGGAAGCTGGACAAGCTCGCAGGCAGCAAAAGAGAAAAAATATTTTGGGTGAAAGTAAAGAAGTTACTTATGAACTTTTAAAAGAAGGGAAAATCTCATAGGGAATTCATTTTATGTCATATGCAATAGGGACAGAGCAGAACTATCCTGAAGAGCTGAGATTTATGGAATTTTTATAGAACACTTTAATGTATTTTTTTTATGAGAGATTATTAGCTGAAATTCAGATGAAAGCTACTCAAAAAAGAACTAAAAGAAAGTTACAAAGATGATATGAATATTTTAATTTTAACAGTATGAATTGGATTAGTATTTACATTATTAAAAGAAAACAAAGGTACAATTAAGACCCCATTCAAAATTTATCAAGTTGCAAGTCAAATCCTATTGTAGATATACTTCCCCTAATGTAGAGATACTTTTGAAAATAGTTTTAACTTATGAGTATCAAATGCGTTAGGTGCGAGGTTTTTTTCAGCTATAAAGCGTCTAAAAAATTATTTAGGAAGTACTATGGGAAAGAAAACAATATAAGTATTTAAGGTAAGTGAATCAAATTTCACTACTTTAGTTTTTTGACTCTTGAGCCCATGGGCCTCGAACCTTTTACCGCCAGGGCTGTCCAACTACCTTAATCCACCTCTGTATAAAATAAATCTAAATATAAATATTGAGATGCCAACTATTGAAAAAATTGTAAAAACAAAATATAAACTTGAAAATATACAAAATAAAAATTTGCTTTTATTGTTTAATTCGTAAAATCTGGAATTTTTGAAATGTTTATTTATAAAGTAATTGTGACATTTTTCCATCTGTACATTATGCGTTCCCTGTTTTTAAAAATAAAAGATAGTACTCTTTTTTTTAAAAAAAAAAATGTAATAGGGTGTAGAAATATATCCATGAAAAGAATGCTATTATACAATATTAATTTTTGTAATATTCATGTAGCCGCGGTAGTCGAGTGGTACAGGAATCGGATCGTGGCTTGCCTTGTCACAAGTTTGAGCCCAGTACCACTAAAGACCCGCCGTGTAGGGCAGCGATGCACAAATCTGTCGAGAGCTGAAACATCCTCCCGTTGGTGTGGTGTGGTAGTTAGGAGAGGGGGGTGCCAGCTCAGGTGTCGTCCACGTCACTTGACCATGGTTCAAAATTACGTGGTCCGTCGCCAAAAGCCCTCGTGTAGCTTAACAGTGCGACGTTAATATTCAATCAATCAATTTGTAATATTCATTCTAATAAGACATTCTTTTGAAGTTTTTCTCAAGACTAATAATTGCCTAAATATGCCATACAAAATAACCATGACTGTGAACAGTTATGTTATAAAAGCTTGTTATATTTCCTTTGCTGCTCCATATTCTGTTTGATCCCATTTGTAAATCAATAAATGCTTGACATTTTAAGAGGACCATCCTAGACATATAAAAAAATTTTCCCCAATAAATATATTTATTTGGTAACTTAACAAGACTGATCTCATCCATTTTAATAACAAAAGAAAAAAAATATTCAACTTTATAATTATTTTTCGTAAGAAAAATATAGATGCTTAATTTTTTTTTACTTCTAGGTTAAATGTAAAATTATTTAGGGAATAAATCCTCAAATGTGTTGTTACTGGTTGCAAACAAAATATTGCTATCTGCAACTATTTCTTATCATTCTCTGTGGATTTCAGTAGCATTTCTGTAAAATTATTAGCTATGGTAGATTCGTGACCTTCTAACCAAATAGTACAATAAAATGTATCCATCTTTCTGTGTATTATATTAATTATTTGTCTGTATTTATCTCAAACATGAATAGATTATATATATGGCATTTTTAATGCTACTAAAGTATTTTTGTCTCAATTTTAAAAAATTCAGTTCTTACACATTAACCCAATCTCATTTGCAACCTTTAACAAATTTCAGCAGATATTTAGTGAATTACGGGCTGAAAAACCTAGTCACAAAGCTTATTATTGGCTCAAAACAAAATAGGTTGTTACACTTAACCCTCCAAGCGGTCTGCACGTAAAATCCCATCATTCCAGAGATGCTTTTTCTGCCTTCAAGCAAGATTCCCAAAAGCGGCCGAGCCGTATTCTTAAAAATACGGCTCAACCGCTTTTGAGAACCCCACCTGATGGCAAAAAAATACGTGCGACGCATTTTCGAAGCATCTCCAGAATGGCAAGACTTAGGGGCTTAGAGGGTTAACTCACAAAATCAATGGCTATTAATCTAGCATGAAGTTTATCTTTGACAATAAATCAATGATATGGGTTTAATATGAAGCCCAGTAGCTGAGTGGTTAGTGCATCACACTTTCATGCCACTGGTCCGAGGTTCAAACCCTGGTTGATTCAGCCTTTCATCCCTTCTGTGGGTCGATAAATGAGTACCAAGCTTGCTTGAGAATTAGGGGTTTTGCATCAGACTGACCACCTGACTGAAACATCTGCTTGGGCACAATAGGCCTTGGCCCTCATGGGCTGATGCGCCATTGAGTTACGGGTTTAATATGCAAGTACTAAAAATTCTTTACATTTTTATTTTTGTGGTTGATTTGTTTAATGCTACCATGCAGTTTTTGCAGCATTGCATACTTAAATGTTTTAAGATTACATATGAGATTATGCAGTTTGATTTTCTTTTTGAATTTTGCTTTCTATTTCAGCTAAGTTTGAAAAAAGTTCAAAATCTGCAGATTTGAAACATAAATTGGCCAAAGCAGAAACTCTCAGAGCTGAGGAATCTGAAATTAAAGAAATTGAAGAAAAGGAAGGAACAGAATCTGTATCAGTGCTGGGGATTACAGTTCCACCAGAATTCAAGAATGATACTGTGAGTATAATGTTTCAGAACTAGTACGCACACACAAAACTATGTTAATCTTGTGACAGAGAAGTGTATAAATGGTCAAAATGCTGCATGTGTTCAAATCTTGTTAAAAAAACCTTTTGAATATTAAGGCCAATATCATTTTAAATTCATATGAGTTCAAAATTTTTAGATGGTGTAGAGAAGTGCTACCTTCACCATCATCTCACCATTACTTAAAATTGCAAAGATCATCAATAATAACCTTTATTTGTGGCTTTGTTAAGCGATTTGAGGTATTCTTACTTATTTGGAAGAATCTGGATAGTTAAAAATTGTAATTAAAAATATCCTTTATATATATAATATAAATTTCTCAAAAGAAAAAAATTAAAATTTCAGAAACTTGCACATAACAACTTCAGAATACATTATTATAAATGAAATTCATATAATTGTTAAGTATTTAGAATAGAACTATAAAACTTAGTTAATAACCAGGTAAATGAAGTAAGAAAACATACATTTATTACATAAACTGTATTGTTTAAATAAAATATTTCTCTATGTATTTTATACTATGATCTACTTTAAAGGTTCTGAACTATATTTATAAATGACTATCTGGTTTCAGTTATGGGTAGAATAAATTTTATTGAATGCTGATTTTTTACAATTTTTTTTTTAAATGTGGAAGAAAAAAATAGTTTTAATGTATTAAAAAATATGTAAAATTTAATGTGGTTTTGAATGGTTCTATGTGAAAAATGTTTGTAAGTTTTTTTTTAATTTACAGAAAACCATATATGTGCTTGAAATTTAAATTACCTCATTATTGATTGATGATGTTGGTTATTTTTATATAGGTAATAATAGATCATCATACCTACTACAATTCAACTTTTTATTCAAATCCAAATGAAGGAAAACTCTTTTGGAGAGATTTAGATTCAGCTTCTAGTCATGCTAATGTACATGAAATGTTATCAGATTCACACAGACAAGCAACGGTAAGTATTTAAATGGACAAATCTTAAGTCATAGAATATTTTTAAGTAATGAGTGCAGAACAAACTTTTTTTGTGAACTTTTCATGTTTCAGTTTTATTCATGTAAATCTTGAAAATCACATAGTTTAAATAGTTGAGTAATTTTCAAATAAGTGTTTTGAGGTAAATAAATTCTGTAAATGTTTTTTATGTAGTTAAGTGTAAGCTATATATTTATTGTAATTGAATTCCCCCCCCCCCCAACTTTGTGAAACGAAATTTAATAAAAGCTTTAATTATATAAAATGTCTTTTTCTGAAATTCAATGTATGTGCTTCTTAGCTGTAAAAGATAATCAGTAATGATGAATACACCTCTAAGCAATATTTGAATGTGAAATACTCGATTCACAAGTTTGAGAATGACTAATAGACTTTTCTGGATTTGAATTGGATTTAAAGTTGACAGATTTTAGCAAACATTCATTATTTGTAATTAAGGTGATTTCTACAGCCTTGTATCAATAAAGAAAGAAAGAAACAGATGATAAACTATGGATATAGTTTTTTAGATTCTTACCTGATGCATGTTGTAAATGTTTTTTTGTCTTTATTTCTAATGGGCTGTGGATTGGTGATTAACCATTGCAGACCTAGTACATCCCCTGGAAGCCGGTATCTCTTTTTAGTGTGGCACCATATAGGTGGATACCAATCGCCGCAGGTAATTTTGTTGCCCAGTTTCCTCGCTAGGGGAGGCACCTGAGCTGTGACGATGTGAGCCTGTAGTAGGATTTAATTTTGCCAAGAGTATTCAAGCCAAACAGACACTCTAGAGATCTTTTACATGCCCTGTAATCACATGACATAGCCTCTGTCAATTTTCTGCATCATGAAAATCCACCAACTTGGGACGGGGTCGAACCCGCAACCTTGGGTGCAGGCCAGTGACAAACCAACCATGCCACCCAGCCGGCTGTTGTAAATGTGAAATCATAAAAACATTTTAAGTTGAAATTCAGATATTTGCATTTATACTGTGATTTTCAGAGATATAAACTAAGACTGCATTTTTGAATTGAGTTTGTTTAAGTATGAATATGGTATAGCCCATCCGGTATATTGGTGAGTGATGCTGACTGCTGTGCCGTAGGGCCTGGGTTCGAGGAGAAGGCATGGATGTTTGTAAATGTATTGTATCTTAGAGGTATGGGGGTACTCTAAATAGCCATCGACTCACAAGTCCTCTCTTGTAGTTGGTGGAAGGGGAAGAGAGGAGGGAGGCCTTGACCTCCCCCCAGGTGTTCTCCCTCAAATTTGGGGTGGAACCGAGCTAAAAACGGTACTGTCACCTGTATGTTGCTCAAGGCTACGACTAATGGCAGGTGCACATCCAGCCCCCTGCCATGATGAATTTTATGAGCCTTAATCTGACACAGTCAAGATCAAGTGGCATAAGAAGCAACAGCATGAATGAGTAACTATAATTTGAAAACTTCATTTAAATCAAAACTTCATTAATAAGTATATATAAGTTTACAGGTGATACAGGTTTTGAGTGTTAATTATAATTACTAAAACATCTTATGAATGAAATTTGGACTTATATAAGAAACTTGCTGTAAATTTGCAAAGGAATTTGTTCCAAATGATGGAAGCAATTTATATTTTTCGTCTTCCATGCAGTTGCAGAAGTCTAGTTGATGGGTAATAGCTAGGTAGAGAGAGAGCAATATTAGAGATCTCATACATATAAAGACTGCTATATATGCAGTTGATGCACATAAGTTTATAAAAGCTTAAAGTTTTCATGTTGTGTGGCATTGATGTAAAAAATGGAATGTTTGCTCATGTGTCACCACATAACTATAGTTCAAAATTATAAGTGTCATGAATAGTCATTGTGTTGCTTTTAGTGTAATGTTTATAAATCAATGAAGAGTCTTCCAGTTTATTAGAGGTATGACCATACAATTAAAGGTACTGTTAAATTTGAAATATGAGATAATTACTTTTTTTTTATAAGATACTCATCAAGGTTAGGAATTTACAATCTATACTTCTATAAAATTTAAGAAAATGTGGCAATAACATAAAATTTGTGATTAATTTTTAACTGAGCAAATGTTTATCTTTATGTATGTTGTCTACTAGCTATATGATTCATTTAATTGTTATAAAATCATTCTTTTTGTCATGATCAGATTAATTTCTATTTTGTAGACAGTGAAATTGTCCTTTGATTTTCCTTTCTATGGTCACTTGTTAAGGAATATTACTATTGCAACTGGTGGTAAGATCCTTTTTAATTGTATAAATATTGATTCAATTGCTTTCAGTAAATGCATTTTTTTATTTTAAGAAGACACGGTATAATTCTATTGACAAAAATTGGTCAAAAATTCAAATAAAATATTTTTAGCCTAAATTATTCTTTATATAGTTTTCTATATTCTCACAAAATTTGAAAGCTGTAAGTTAAAAAAATTCAGAGTTATGATAACTTTTATGATCACTTTTATTCACATCCCAATAACGAATAAAATTTTTCAACAGATTTATTTCAGAAAGAAAAAATAACTCATTTATCTTCATTGAAAATACTAAGTCTTTTTTCTAATGTGCCTATTGTTTTGAAATTTTTTTTACCCATTGCTGGCAGTACTTGTTATAAGAGTTAGTATAAATTTTTGAATCAAAGCAATATTTATTTTTTTAAAAATAGTTTAATTTGGAATTTTTAATAAGCATTCAGAAAAAAAAAGTGGGGTATATCAATCATGCTATTAGTAAACCCGTACTAACTTTTGTTATACATAGCTTGTCATATTTGTAAATCAAATTCCATGTGTGTATGTTGATTATTGGTGTAACATTTTAAAATGCATTAATTAAAAAACTTTTTTTAAAAAAATTAAACAGTGTAAGCCACATGCATTAGTTACAAGTAAAAAAAACTGTAAAAACCATTTAATTAAAGATTTTTGTATAAATTGTATCATGTCCCCTTAATGCAAGATCAATAATGATTAGTTAAGAAAAATTCTAAAGATTTACATGTTTAAAAATATGAAGATAAACATTTTTTTTTGGAAAAAAGATAATGCTACATTTTGGAAACATAATGTACTACAGTAATGGCATTCAGTCTTTTTTGGCTTGGTATTCCCTAAATTCACTACATCTGTATGTTATTTTTTTTTAAATCCCTTTTTGTTTCTTTTTTTCTACCACCACCCCCCTTTTTTTTTTTTTTTTTTTTAAATTTATTTTAGTAAACATTTCATAAACTTTTTAAACTGAAACAGTTAGTGCATTGTCTAATAATTTTTAAATTAACAAGCATTTATCAATTAACTTCTAATTTTGTGGTTAATAAACCCAAGTTTAACTTTTCAAATAATGTTATATGAAGGATAATTATTATCATGTGAGATATTTCTGTTCATGTTCTAGTCCAAAGTAGCAAATCTTCTTTATTTCAAAATAGTTATTTTTCTTACATTTCAGTTGTTAAATCCTCCAAATTCACATTAGTTAGAATTTCATATAGAAGAAATCAGAATGTGATACCCTTTTATATATGTATTAATCAAATATTTGATAATTGTTTCTACCAATGAAATCTGTACTGTTTATGCTGAATCTGAAATAGAAAATCATATCTAACCAATTCTAGTAAATAACATATTTGAAATATTTTATTAATATCTGTGTATAACAGTTGGGGGTTTTGGTTTGGGAATTGTTCGTTTATATTTCCCAAGTTATTGCTTTTATTACTTATCAATTGTTTACTTTTGTTTATTTTCTAAAAAATATATATTTTTCTGTAATTTTTCTTTTACCATCTCTTGGTATGAGTTCAGATGCTCAAAAGTACTCTGTTACTGGTGCCTGTTATTTTTTCTGCTGATTTTGATTCTTGATCTGTTATATTGGATGTATTACATTGTGTATAGCTTATTTTGGATTTATTTGTGTGAGTCACAGAAAAATGATATATTGCTTACCAAATCCTTGTAAGGATGTAATGAAATAAAAAAGTTATACCTTTTTACACAGTAGGTGGGAAAAAAAATCACTACTTAAGTTAGGAAAGTTAGACTGTCTGCCACACATGTTTATAAGTAAAAGTGAGTGAGAATTCATGCAAAAAAATATATATATTTGTATTACTACAGTGAGCTCATACATTTGTATTACTACAGTGAGCACTCTGCAATTTTGTATATTGATTGATAATGGGAATATTTGCAAGATCTTTGAATTATCAAAGTAATTTCTCCCATAAGATGGAAAATAATCAATATTAAAAATAAGTAACACAGGTATCCTAAAATATTATTTTAACTTCAAACTGTTTGAATTTTAAAAGAAATAATTGTTATTTTTAATGAGGTGTGAAGTTTCTAAATAGGATTCATTTTGTTTTTTGTAATTAAAATTTAAATTATATAGTTTAATTGAAATTTAAAGTAAATTACACTTATAGCCTTTTCAGTAATATATGAGGTTCTGTCCAAAAGATCTTATTTCTAATGAAAAAAAATTACCTCTTAAAGTATTCACTCATTATATTAATTCATTTCTGCTGTAAATTGGAAACACTCCTTGAAGATGGCAGTAGCAAATTCCTTCAGAATCTTAAAAATTTCCTGTATAAGGTTGGATTGACATCCCTTCACCTTGTGTGATTTTCATCTTGAAGCATAAAAACTTGCATGATGCTAGACTTAGAAAATATGATGCATGAAGTACAAATAGTATCTGATTTAGAGCCAAAACTTACATGCAATTCTTCTTGTATTGAGTACATAGGACAAAATGCATTGACATTTTCCTTAAAACATTCCTGTAATTTCAGCCACTTTGGGGAGTTTTTTTATTTGTCCTGACTAATAGTTTCACGAACTCTGGTTATGTTTCTAGGGTGATACCTATTAATGACCTATTCAAATAATTTTTATCTTCAACAAACATTCTTCTTTAAAATGTTTGTACCATTCAAAAAGTCATGAAGTTGCTTAAAGCTTCATTACTAAACACTTTTGCTAATGTTTGATGTTTAATCATTGTTTTGTTCAGTTTTCAACAAAAGTTAGTGCAGATTCTTTTTATTCTTCATTATAAAAATAGCAGAATGTTCAAACAATCTCTCTGTAATATGCATACAAGACACTACTATCAATAAACAGTCTGTACGGGGCTGAACCTAGTCTTCATAATCATGCTGCATAGTATACTGGTAACTAAAATAGGACAAACAGCCCCCTCATTGGCCAAAATTTCTTCTGTGATCCTTTATTTCAATTTGTGCATATCATTTGAATTACTGAAACTTTTGTATGACACCTCGTATTTTTAATCAACAACTTCCAAAAATATTGTCCTATTTATATTAAAGTTAACTTAAAAAAATTAAATTATTTTTATGATTATAAAATGCCTATTATTTAATACTGCATTTAAATTTATTTTACTTTTAAAAATATATAATTTACTGGTGTTGTTATAATAAAAAAAGATACCTTTTGATATATCTTAAAGTATGTATATTGTTTAAACTTCATTTAAATGTATTAGATTAAATAAGAAGGATTTCACTTAAATATTTAAAGTTTTAAGTCTAAAATTTCAAAAATAACTATCTTTTTTTAATTTGATATGCATTCATATCTGTGTATAACTGGTGTCTCAAATTTTTATTATTCAAAGCATGTTGAATTTTTAGTGGTTTCAGTATCAAATGTTTTGCTTGTGTTTATTTTTAATATATGAAATTATATATTTTTTTAAGGTTTCTTGTACATGGGAGATTATTTACACAATTGGATAGCTGCTACACAGTATGTAGCTCCTTTAATGGCTAATTTTGATACCAGTCAATCTCCCCAGTCAATTATCAAGTATTCGGACAATGGTTAGTACATTCATTCTCATTCAATAGTAATTTATTAGCTGTAGTTTATAAAGTGAAAGGCTGGTCCTATAAACTCTTGATCTCTTTTTATAATATTAGTATTACCTTCCATACATGATTCTGTATAATAATTAAAATATCTCTGAGTACCATAAAGTAGTTGAGTAGTCGTGATCCTAACTCCTATCTAGCATTGTTTCCATCAAGTTGGTTGGCTCTTAACATCTCAAAGTAACTAGATATTAAATTTATTAATATTTAAAGAGAAATTCCAAGTATGTATCTTGTGTTTCATAATCTGGGAATGGATACTTAAAATCATTGTTTTCTAATTTCGATTGAATCTGATACTTATTTTTATAGAAATAGTTTTAAGAAAATTAGAGGTCATGCACTAGATTTCTTTGACCAAATAATTATCTGAGTTATGTCTCATTTTCTGAATACTTCTGAAAATACTTAACAATTTCTTTTGTATTATTAAGTTTGAATGAAGTTACATTTGTATGACTGGATGCAAAATTTTTGGTTTTCAGTAAATTCCTAAGTACATTCCTGCATTACTGTAATTTATGGTCAGTGAATGATGCACAGTAGTTTTTGGATTAGTTGGTTCATTAAACCAAATTGACCATTATGAGGTCTCCAATTAGATATTGATAAAAAAAAATTATTAAATGCTCTGGAAAATACAATTTTTCTTAAATAAAATTTTTTATCTAAAATGTGGGAATTCTTCTGTAGAAGAGAGAAGTACTAAAATTTTTTAAAAAATGAGAATTAAAGTCGACTTTTTTTTTTAATATTTTTGTTCAAAAAAGTTTATCACTAAGAAAATGGTGAGGTCTTTTAATTTCTTATTTCAATCTTATTTTTAATATTTGAATTATGATAAAATATGCCATGCAACATTAAATGCAATGCATCAAAGAAGTTATCCAAATGGGATAAAAATCAATTGATGTGATGTACATGCCATTGGCCTTGATGCAAGCTGTTATTTGACATTGACTCATATTGGCAGAAATCCTCATGCAGAATTGCTTGCCCAACATCCAATTAATTAATTCAAAATTATCCAGAGATAGTCAGAGGCCTGCTCATTATAGCTTAAATATGCTTTTGGGGGGAGAGATCTGGTGATTGCTTTGACCAGGGAAATGTTAAAAAAAGGCATAGATAAGATGTTGAGATGTTAGCCCAGAGATCTGTAAAAGGAAGTAGTACTGTTAAGGACCCACAATGTAGGGGGAGGATGAACATTAAATCTGTTGAAGCTCGAACCTCCTCCCATTGGTGGGGTGTGGAAGTTAGAAAAGGGGGTGCCAGCTCAGGTGTCATTCTCGTCACTTGACCATGGTTCGAAATTACGAGGTCCATCACCAAAAGCCTCTGAGTAGCTGAATAGTGCAATGTTAATATTCACTCACTCACTGTAAAGGGTGCTACAAGGCATAAAATTTCATTGACATATCACTATTCTATAAGGGTGTCTTATATGACAACTAACATCCCATACTAGAACTTCTGGTTGTTGCAAATTCATCTGTAAGGCATTGGTATAGTTTACAGAAGTTGATATAAGATATGCCTTTGCATTAAAATATCTTTTGTTTTATATATCATCCGCATGCTCCATTGCAATGCACTGAAGTTCCAACTAGTTAGTAATTGGCCATCAAAAGTTATTTATTTGCATATTTTGTTGTAATGTGTGTCCATATACAGTTTTGTGTTCTAGGGATAACTGTTTGGTCCTGCTTTTTATTTAATCAAATTTATTTATTCATTTTAAGACTGTTTTTATTTATACATTAATCCAGTACTTTTATTACTTCTCTCTTTCTTCTTTTTTTTTAAAAAATATTTTGGAATAATAACTTTTATTTTTTATTTTTAAATATAAACAATGGACAGATCTAGGTTTGAAAACATATTTAAAGAAAAAAGTGGTTGAATTACTATTGTAAGGAGGGAAAAAATTCAAAATTATTAGCAAATAAACTGCATGTTTGACTTTCATGAATAATAGCTAATATAGGCAGGGAAAAAAATTTCCTGCATGTTTGATGGATTGTGAAAAGTATAGATTCTTTTAAAATGCATGTAAAAAGTAAGTAGGTAGTATTGCAATTATTTAAAGGAACAAATCTTAGTATATATCAGAACACAATCATATATTTAAGTTTTCATGTTAAAGAAGTTTTTGTACTTAAGTAACAGAATGCTTCATTTTTCTATAATGATGCAACACAGTTAATGTAACTTTGCTTAAATGAAATATTTTATTTTTGATGCAATGAAAGCTATATTTCTATATAAATGCTATTAATAAAAATTAAATAAATTTCACATGATATTTTTAATTTTTCAAACTGCATATGTAGAAGGATGCAAATTAAAAAATAGTTCAGTTGATATTTAAAACTGTTGCAGATAGTTGTATGAAATTTGAAGTGAAAAAAATTTTTAGAGACATTAAGTGTCTAATTATATTTATCTGAGACTTGGACAATAACCAAATTGGAAGAAAATTGAATGGCATCTTTTGAGAATAAAATACTTCAAAGTATACTTGGAGGTGTAAATGCAAACAATAGCTTGAAAAGAGGATACAATTTTGAATTATATAGAATTTATGTAAACAACCTGACATCATTAAATACATAAAGATAAATAGAATGAATTGGATGGCCCATATAATTTGAATGCCAGGTGATAATTTGTCAAAAAGGTACCATGGTTCAAAGTCGCTGGGATTTGAAAGTGTGGAAAACCAAGCCTCATATGTCCAGACTCAGTGGAATCAAACTTTGGGATTATAAAAGCAAAAACTTGGAGAACAAATGTAAACAAGAGGTCATTATGGAGGAATCTTCAAAGGAAAGCAATGGCCCACAAGGGGCTGTCTTGCCAGATATGATGATGATAAAGTGTCTAATTATTTAAAATGTTCGTATCTTTCAATGCACTTTTAATGGGTCTTATTTTTTAAAAAATATTTTTACTAAAGTAATACATAGAAATTTTTATTTCATTAGCTATTTAAAATACAAATTTAGCATTAAGGGCTTGTTTTTTAATCCCTCACAAAAAATATTCCAGAAGTATTGGATTAGAATTTACAAAACTTTAATTTTAGGATTATTTTGCAAAAAATGGATTGTAACATTTGTATTGGTGAAATTTTTTAAAATTTAACTATGATTGGGGATTTTTTTTGAACCATTGCTGTTTTGCTGCGGGGGAGAGGAGGACTAGAAAAAAGATTCAAAACATTTTTTATTATATCAATGGGTACTAGTAAATCTCTTGAATGTTTTTTTTTTCCTAATTTGCAACATTTTTACTACAAAATGGTACTGTATAGCTTTATTAAAAATTATAACTCTCAAAAAATATGTATATATATATTTTTATAGGTACTGCATTTACAGCTGAATGGAGAAATGTTTTTATTCAAGATCAAATGAGTGGTGAGTGATGTATTAACACTTTTCAGTAAGTTTATAATTATTCTATGTAAGAAAAAAAGTAATATTTAATTGGAAAATTGAAAAGTTATAAATACTTAATTTATGAAGTTACCCATTTAATCTTAGAGCTTTAAAAATTAATTCAATGTTAAAAATTTGATCTTAAATGGGATGCATTAATTTCATTATTTCTAGATATAATGTTGCATCATGATTGGATGCTGTAGATCTTTTTTTCTAATAATGCGTTAGTATCATATTTTTAAAAAAATTTTTAATGTCTAAATCTCAAACAAAGAGAAACAAACAGAATTTCAATTAGTGGTAAAAACTACATTTGATTGAATTTTTCTTTGAAAGTAGTTAAAACAAAAATCTCTCTCTTTTTTTAAATTGACTAAAAATGAGTCTGTTGACTTTTAATATATTTGTATTCATTTATGTGGGGGAAATTTTATTGCAGAAATTAATAAGTCCCTGAAATGTTCAGTTATTTCATTTTACATTTTTTTAAAAAATAATTATCACTTTTTTTTTAACAGATGGAAGTTTTACTTTTCAAACAACTTTGCTCAAAAATGGAGATATTATCTTTGCTTACAAAAATGTAAGTTTTATTTCTTATTATACTTATTCTATCATCTGATAGTAGAGAATAATTGAAAGAGAGATCTATTAATTACGTTATCTGAAAAAATATATAATTATCATTCTTTGCTAGCCTTTGTAATTTTTTATAATTCAATGAATATGAATAGTTTTGAAAGAGTAAAGTATTTAATTTTTTCATTTTATTCTTTGCTGAAAATATATATTCTGATTTTTTATGTATTTGTTTTAGACAAAATAATTTTCTGTATTTTTAAATATTATGTTTAATTAATAGCATAATTATATGTGAATTGCTGCATTAATTTGTAAATTTTTCTTTATATAATTTCAGTAATTTTAAATGAATCTCTTGCAATGTAACAATTATGATAACAGGAAGTAAAATAATTGTCTGATATCAAAGGCTTTCAAAGAAAAGTATTTAATATTATAACATCTATTTATTCTAAAAATGATATTGTTGTTTGATGATTACACATAGTATTTTTGAGACAATCAGTGTTAAATTCATGTGGTAGTAAAGTTTTTTTTTTTAAATTAAAGAAGCTATATTACTTGAACATCCATCTTTGCTCATCCCATTATAGCTAGTCTATAGTTAATACATAATTTTAATATTTCTTATTTAAAATTATAAATGTTATTTTAATATGAGTGTGTACTTCATATATTAAATGGACATTTGTCTTATTCCTTTATATATTCTCTTTTTTTAAATATTATTTTACATTATTAGTTTCTAATTTCAGATTCCATATCCTATTGCAAATATTTCTGATGCTCGACATCCTGTGAAAATAGGCATTTCGGATGCTTATATACTGGAAAGATCCATATTCTGTAAGTGTATTGCCTGTTTGATACTTTCTGCATTTATATAATTCAAGCCATTCTTGTGCATCATGTTGGACCATATATGTGTATATTGATAGTTTCTATTATTCTTAATTCTGAACATAGTTCTGTTAATTTTAATTGATGATTTGGGGATCTGATCATTATGATTATTTTAAATTGTAGTTATTTACTATCAATTTTTCCGGGTGTCTGAAAAATGTAATTACACTTTCAAATATTAATTACAAAAAAACAAAAGTATGCACTTAGTTTTTTTTTTTTTTTGTTTCATAAAGAAAATATCAAAGGTTTTTTATAATGCTTTATTGCACGATTTCAATATGTGTACCATACAGTTGCGCGCAACACATAGAGTCTATACGAGATTTCTAGCCACATTCTATGAAGCATTACAGGATCAACAATTTGAATGGCTGCTGTATTCACCATTTGGTTAGTGTCTAACTGAAGATTGGTAAAAAATGTTTTTCACATATCCCTATAAAAAGTGGTTCAAAGGTATTATGTCTAGAGATGCGGGTAGTCATGCTATTGGATTTTCTCTTTACATCCATCACTCAGAGAACTTTTTCTCACTTCCAAATTCCAGTGGGGTGGTGCCATTTATGCTGTACAGATTTTTTAGATTTAAATTCAATAAACCACATTGCAACTTGAGCTTGTTCTTGCAGTGAAGCTATTTTGAAACAAGATTGTTGAAAATGAGGACATTGTACTATTTAGTTTGCATTTCATTGAACAAAAACTTTATTCTTTTCTTTTCTTTATGGAACATAAAAAACCGTAAGTGAATGTAAACCAATGTTTATTTTTAATTAATTTTTGAAAGTGTAATCATACTTTTTGGACACGCTATACTTTTAAAAAAGAATCAATAAAGTTACTGAGAAAAATATTTTGGTTTTTGACCATATCTTAATGTTTCAATGTTGTGCTAGGTAGATTACTTGGGGTTATTATAATTGGGAAAACTTATTTTATATAAAAAATATGTATAATAAACAAAGTGAAATTTTACTTATTTCATACATATAATTTTTACAAATGTTTGTTTTGATTTGCAGTTGTTCGAAGAAAAACAATCTATGAATATCACAGAATAGACATGATTAAGAGACAAGTGTCAAACAACACAGCTTTATATTTTACTGCTCTTCCAAGTAAGTATGCATATTGCATATAAAAAAAAATTTATTCATGAATTTGTAATTATAAAATTTGATTTCCTACCCGTCCCAAGTTTCCTGATTATATAGATATAATCAAATGTTATTGTAAGAAATCAAAAATACTTAATTTCTATGTTTGGATTATTTTTGTTGCTGAATTTTTAAAAATTGTGTGTAATGAAAATAGAATACTCAGTATTTCACATTGCTCAAATGAAAGTATTTTATTTTCAGCGCATCATATTTTCATGGTGATTCAAACAGGCATGAAAAGAATGCTTGCTAATTTAATATTATTTCCAAGCTTTCTATGAATAAGTACTTTACTTTTTAATTATAATTTTTCTTTAGGGGGATTGGTGATTACTTTGATACAAAAACTTGAGTTTTATCTTATCAAATAATATATTACCTTAATCCAAAAAATTAACAAAAGTAAAATTAAATTTTAAAAATTTTCCTTTAAAAAATCAATTTTATTATTTAATAAAGACAGGCATATATTGCTTATCAAGAAAACTTTTGCTTACAATTTAGCACAATTGGGATTGGTTATTAAAAATGCTTTGTCAAATAATTCCTGAACATTATTTTTTATGAAGTTAAATATGAAATGTATTGAAAATTTGTAGTACATTTTAATGGAATTGAAATATATAGAACCAAAAGTATAGCAATGTTGTAAATATTCAAAGACTTTCTGGAATGGCTATGCATTGAAACTAATTTTGATGTTGATTGTTTGTTGAAAATCATATTCTTATCGATAAATACTGAAGAAAATTAATATGTTTGCATTTTAATAGAAAGGTGAACGAAGCTCAAAAACTTTATATACTTATTGAATAGTTTGTTGATTTCATCTGAACTGTCTGGCTTAATTGTGATTATATCCTTATCTACTAAATTAATCATTAAAAATTTATCCTAAAATAATAAAATTTAAAAAAATTAAGGTTTCATAATTGATACAAGTTTAAGACTTTTAATTATAAGAAAGTCTTTACTGACTTTTAAAATCTCTTTAAAATAATCCTTAATTGTTGTCGCATTTTTAAATTGTTGCTGGAATATTTTTTGTATGTCAAGATAAATTTTAAGAAGTCACCATTTATCTTGCATTTTTTATCTTTTTTTTTTTTTTTACAAAAAATATTTTTTAAGAAATTAAAGTGATTGTAACAAGCATCAAATCTTATAATTTAATAAAATTATAGCTTAGAGAAAGAATAAAGTTTAAAAGCATCATTATGTCAAAAATCTATTTCTGTTTACAGCTTGTCTGAGTTACAAGGATTGCCCTTCCTGTATGGCAGCTAGTCCTAAATTGGAATGTAATTGGTGTGAGGCAGTCAAAAGATGTTCTGATGGAATTGATAGGGCAAGACAAAGTTGGGTATCCAATGGATGTGTTTTATTGGTATGAAGCTTCAGATATTTCTTTTTCCACCTCTTTTAAAGAATTATTTTGTGGTACCTAATTCATTTTTATCTCTATTTATTTTCAGCAAGGAAACACCTGCCCTGCTCGAGATGAAATATCCACTGGTGGGTTTCTTACTTTTGTTAAAATGAATTTAAGAGGAAAAAAATTGAAGGAACCTTTTTGGAAATAAAAGTTAATTGCTTAGAAATATTAATTGTTTATGTCTAAGGAATATGTCCCATACAGCACTTTTTCATGTGTATTTGTTATACTTTAAAACATCCATTAGAAGTCGATCTATATCTGTTCTATGTCTTTTTTTGTCTGATAGAAGTTTTTGGTTGTTAAATACTAAAAGTTTTTGGTAGTTAATGATAAAAATTTGAAAAAATTTTTGTGTATCATAATTTTTTACATCATCAAAGCAAAATTATTGTATGAAAAATAATTGCATATGTGCACATTTCTTTAAATCAATGGATTACTGGATTTTATGCAAAACTAATTTTTAAAATTAAATGTTAGAAAGTATCCACATTAGTTTTTTGTTTATTTTTTAAAAAATGTACTTTATATATATATATATATATATATTTCTTTTGTTTTCGCCATTGTGATTCCCTAGAGAAAAAATGAATGTGCCATCACAACGTTTTTGAAGACCATATAGGCAACTGAAGGACTTCGAACGTGGTTGCATTTTTGGAATGCTTGAAGCTGGGTGATCATATCGAGCAATATGTTGTCACCTTCAAAGTACAGACACAGCTTTGCAAAGGTGCTGGCAACAGTGGTAGCTGTGAGGAACTTATTGACAAAATTTACTCTGTAAGGCCAAGATGCACAAATGTGAGACAAGATCGGTTGATTGTTCAATAGGCCCAAACTGTTCCAATGATATCATTGTCTACTATTTCCCCTCCCCCAGGGTACCTTCCACTATTTTACACCACTGAGCTGAGGCAAGGTTACACTCAGAGCAGCCACCTTTAAGACATCTACCTTTGACCCTACAACGTCAGTGGAATCGTCTGGAGTGTGTTACAGCCAATCATCATGGTTGCCATCAGACTGGCATCACATAGTGTTCAACAATGAATCTCTCTTTACTCTTGAAGCAGATGACCATCATCTCCATGTGTGAAGAGTCCGAGGCCAACTGTCTCAATCAGCCTTTGTCTTACAAAGGCATACAGCCATAACCTCTGGTGTAGGTTGCTATCTCATATGACAGCTGGTCGTCTCTAGTCATCCTCCATATGTCTTTAACAGCTCTACAATATGTTGATACCATCCTACAGCTGGTTGTATTATCCTTCATGCCACATCATCCAGAGGCCAGTTTCCAACAAGATAATGCCAAGCCCCATACCGCTCACATATCTCTGGACTGCCTTTGTGCTGTTAATACTCTTCCTTGGTACGATTGGTGTAAGGTCACCAGATCTTACACCAATCGTACATGTCTGGGACATGGTAAGGCAGCAGATTCGTGCACCTAAAAATGTTGCAGATCTGGAGCAAAAACTGGTGAATGCCTTGCAGGATGACAGTAGAAACCTCTATCACTTTTTACCAAGACGTATACAAGTATGTATCATAGCCGGGGTTGTTCCATCAACTAATGATTTGAACACTCAAGCTGTAATTGTGTGATGTGGATGGGCCCTATGGCCTTGATATTTTTATCATCTTATTACCTGTGTATAAGCTATACACATATTTCATTTAATTAAAAACAGCTATTTCCTTCATGGTGCTTCAATTTTTTGCAAAGGATTGTTTATATATTTATGTAAGATGCTAAATGTTATGATACAATGTATTTGGAAAAAGTAACATTTTTTGAAAAAAAATTGTAATATGTATGTTATTTAGGTAACCCATCTATAACAACTGGAAAAGGAACTGAAGAGTCTTCTTCCAGCAAAGATATTACTACACCAAATTCTGCTAGCAAATCAACTTCAAAACATGCTTCATCCTTTCCTTACAACATGGAATCCACATATAGTGTGACTGGACCATCTCAAAATAAGATTGGTGGATCAGCTCAGTATATGCAAGGTATGTTATGATTGTACTTTTTATCATAGTTAAAACGAATGAATTCATTGACAATTGCTTAAACAAAATGTATTAAGTTGGAGGAAACTGAATTGTTCAGAAAGTTAATATGAAAGCCTGGGTAGTGATTTACAATTGCTATTAAATCTCTAGTTTTAAAGGAAATTAATTTTTGCTATCCTTTGTTATAAATATATGATGAATCCTCATCACCTTATAAGTCAATTTGTTAACATCCAACCAAATACACCTCAACCAACCTTCTTGCATAACAATGATTTCTACTTTAACTCTGCCATTAACAGAAGCCCCGGAATCTGTGTTTTTCTACCCACATGCATTTACTTTGTTTTGACATCTACTGCATACATATTGTGCACACTTAAATCAGTCATTGACAGGAAGATCAGTTGAATTTAATTGAATGTAATAAATTAAACCTGTGTGCATCCACAGCAATTGTCCTTTTTTTTTTTTGAGACCACCCATCAAGATGCCAATTGAGAAGCCAATCAAAATCGTGATATTTATATATACAAAAGTAAAAACTGTTTTTTTTTTCTTCAAAACCATTAAAAAGGATTTTGTTTTTCATTTTTTGCTTTTTTTTAGGTTTCTCTCTATCCCTTTTATATTTTTTACTGGCTGAAGAACCCATTCCTTTACTCAAGCTATTTTTTAAAAATAAAATTTGTCAAAAAAATTTAACTTTTTTTGCTAGTTTAATTTGTCTCTTTCCATCTAGCTTGCATACTATTAAATTTGGTATGAGACAACTTATCCGAAAATTTAAAAAAAATTTAAATGATGGTCCACCTCTTAATAATTTTCTGAAAGAATACTCTTTTAGAAGGATTCATTCAAAAAGAGTTGTAATTTTGTTTCATAAAACAAAGATCTCTTTAAATAGACCATGATGTCCTGTGATGAAATATATATTAAAGACATTTGAGTGTTTCACATTTTCCCCTTCCTTTATGAAAGAAATAAAGGTGAGAACTTGCTTACTGAATGTATAATTAAAAATTTGTACAAAATCTACCAATTTGCATCTCCCTTCCTCCTTTCTTTTTCTAAAAGATGAAGTATTCCTCCCACATATATTCTATAAATTACATGTCATTTAGATCAATGGGTTTCAGATAATGCAAGAATTGTAAATCTATGATGTTTAGTTTAACAGTTTGGCAGAAAATTAACCACATTATTGCTTGAACATTGAATGTTTTAAAAACTTCTGAAGTAAGCTTTGAAAAATTCACTTCAATATACACAATCATTACTCATGGCTTCAGCATATCAAATTTCGTACATCTAAGCTTTTCCATCTTTATGCTTTGCTGCCTTACATAAACTTTTCCCTTTATTAATATAGATAATGTAAGCAAAAAAACCATATAATCATATAAGCAATGAACATGAACTGCTGTGAACTAAAATGCTATATTTCAGGGCTGCTTATAAAAGAATCATTATATATATATCAACAAATATATGAAGTAGCTTTAAACTGGAAACAAAAGAATTGTAGCATTATTTCATTAAAAAACCTATTTAAAACAGATAAAATGGGATATATATCAGTAATATAGAGACCATGAACCCAAACATGTTGGAAATGCATGAAACTCTTTTATTTGCACAGTATACATTTTATCGGATAATATTAGCAAGGAATTCTTGTTACTGGTAGAGCTCAAAAAAGCATATCTAATAACTTAACTCCCTATAACTAATTACTTAAAAAAGAGCATAACTTAGATAAAACTTTGCTATAAGCTTATAATCTAGTTTAGTTCTCATTCTCTAGTTTAGGAAAAAAATTGCCTAAAATATAGACTCATTTTTCTATTCTGAACTTCTATCCAATATAGGATGATAGTAAGTTGCCCTGTTGGCAACAAATAAATAGACTAAAAATAACTTTTGAACACACGAAAAATCTTACCTACCAAAAAGTTTTAACTGAAAAGGAAAATAACATTAATTGTAATTAAAAACTAAATATGTATATAACCTAATATTATTCTTTCCTTTCCCTTTGGCTCAGTAATATAGGCAAATTACAGGTGAAGGTTGGCTAGCCCTGAAACTTGTTTAAACCTGCAATCTTGTTTCCTAAGGCTAATATTTCCCACTGTTTGACTAGTTATACTTAGGTTTTATAGCTATTTATATATATCTATGGATTATATATATGTATATGTATGTATGTGTGTGTGTGTGAGAGAAATAAGCCAATTTCTCTTAAAAATAACGTGAAAAAGAAATTAAATATTAGTTGAAAATGTAAACAATCTGAAACATTTCAAACAAGCTGAGCTTTGATCAAGCTTTTATCAACAGTGTGAAGGCATTAGTTGAAAAAGAAGTTACTGTATTAACATTTATTTTAGTTGAAAACAGTATAAACTGATTTGTTAAACCAAAACTTAGCTTGCAATTACTAAAAAAGATAAAATAAACTTAGTTTTGATTGAACTGCATCTAAAGTGCAAAAGCATTTCTGTAAACAAAAACAGCATTACCAAATTAAAATGCAGTTCAAAGAATATCTTTTTTTTTTTTGTTATTCGTTTAAAAAAATAGTGTAATTTTGCCACAAAAAAAATATATATATATAAATATGAATATAAATAATCATAATTATAGTGAAATATGTAAAGATATCTGAAAATTTTTTGAATACTGTATCACATTCACAAATAGGTGACATCAAATCTCCAAAGCTATGAAAAATTGTTTAAAATTTGAATTTTTAAGACACTTAAAGTGAATTTTAAACCATCTCCCATAGTTTCAGCCCACGAAATTTCAAGCATCTGGGTCTCTCTGTTTTTATGCTATATTGTAGGCACACACAAACTCAAACTTTTCTTTTTATTTGTATAGATTATGAGAAAAAGGATAGTTAAAGATTTGTCATATGGATTAATATGCATCTAAGATTTAATAACAAATATTAATACTTAAATATACATTGATAATTTTTGTCTTGAAAAAATTTTCCTTTTATATTTATTATTATTATTTTTAAATATCTTAAGATATCTTAACGATATAATGTTGAAAAATTAATATTCTTTTGTACTGAGAAAATGCTTTTACGTGTGTGGATTTTGAACCTTAAAAAAGTAATACTATGAATCTTTATAATCAGTTAAAAAAAATCATTGAAACAAAATTGACATGTATGTACAGTTAGATTCTTGAAAATTAATAAATGAAAATTGATGAAAAAGTTTTGAGTTATTTCAACTCATTTTAACATGTTATTGTAATATTGCAATATTTTTTTATAAAAGATCAAATTTGGTTAAAATTAAATGTTATCCTTAAGAACTTCAAACAATATTAACTAATAAGCTAGTGAAAAAGAATTAATTTCTTAATTAAGAATAATTTTAAATAAATCCATTTTTTATAGCAGATGAAATGCAAAAACATAAAAAACACTATTATTCTCTCTCGTCAACTTATTATATTTTTAAAACTGAATGTTACTGCTGATAAGATAAATAACTAGGTTAACTGTGTAATATTATTCATGCTATCAGTTCTAATTAATAAAACATAACAAAGGAGCAAAAATATTTGTTACCTAGTAAAAGTGAGTGTGTGTTCTTAATTATGGATTTCATTGTAGAAAAAGAATTAATGTATTTGATTGATGGTTAAAATACTTTTAAATGAAACGTGTGTTAAAATTTAGAAATTGCTTTTAAATTATTTTGTGTGTCATGCTTATGATTAATTTTTTCATGTTGTATTTTAAATGCTGCTGAAGTTTCCATAATAAAATCTGAGGTAAATTTTCTCTTTATATAAAAACTATATTTATTGTAAAACAATAAAACACTTAAATTGTTGATTGAGATGAAATTTTTAAACAATTTATAGTGATATTTTAAAACGTTACATAATAGAAATAAATATACTGTATACCATGTAAAAAAAATTGATAATTTGTTGTATAATTTTTTTAGAGGATATAAGCGATACTAGTGGAGTGAGCACAGGAGCTATTGTAACCATTGTGGTATTTCTGGCTGCATTAATAGGAGCTGCAGTCTGGGTTGGATATGCTTATAAATTTCCCCAGACACCTTCTGGCCAATTCCTCATTAAGGTAATGTGTATTCATGCACATAAATCTTTAAAAAT
>BMAV01015622.1:0-22218 GCA_019973955.1 Trichonephila inaurata madagascariensis | reverse complement strand
AAATTTATTTATACATAAGGTATGTTTAGTAAAAATGGCTCGTAAAAAGTTGAATTTAATTGAATAGGTGTACCAAGAACACACAAATGAAGAAAGTGTACTAAAGACAGAAATTTTTAAAGAAGGGATTAGTTAAAAATTAGAACTACATAATACATATAAATCACACCTTTACAATTTGAGCAATGAGTATGAACATAGAGTTGTATAATTTGTACAATGGGGATTGATCTGCTATCAGGCAGACAGTGGGTATCCCCCTCCATAAAAATTAAATTGCCTGCATTATTTATAAGTGAATTCATCTTAAAGCACTTATAATTTTTCAATAAATTAAATTAAAAAGAAAAAAAAAATGCAAAAATGGTTCGCAAAAAAAAAAGCCATGTAAATTCAGCAAAATAGAAAATTTTAAAAATATACCTCGCTATAAATTATTTAAAATAACTCATCCTTGCTCTTATGTAAATCTTTATAATAGTTTTAATAATCTTAAAATCATAAAAGATAAATACTATACTAATGTAAGTATAGGAATACGTTTCTTATAGTATAGTTCTCACTGCGCAAACAGTTTTAATAACTTTAATAGTTTTTTTTAATAATTTTGACTTTATAATAGTTTTAATAATAATCCTAAAATCATTTAAGATAAATACTATACTAATGTAAGTATAGGAATACGTCTCTTATATAGTATAGTTCTCTCACTTTGGACTCTGCTACAATTTGGCTGCTTGTAATTTGGATATTAAGTTTCTATAGGATAAATTCATATGACGTAATAATCACATAGTGTATCGTGTTTCCAGCCAATCGGTCTCACTACTGCAAACTTTTGCTAATTACAAAAATTTTATTTTTAAAAAATATCCGTATAACACAATTTTTTCCTTTCTTATAGAAAACTTTTTGAAGAACCTTAATACGCATAGGCATATTTATTCAATAATCAAATTTGAAATTGCGTCCGGATTTTACAAGTACAGCAACAAGTCTAACGCCAGCTTTGATTTCAATGGAAAACACGTAATTGCATTTATGTGATTTGTCGATTTATTTCTTATTATGCAGTTTGAGAAGATTTTGTGTTCCAAATTATTCCTTTTTAAATAATATTGTCAAAAAATGAATAGTGTTGATTGTTGAAGGTCAAGCGCGATGATAAATGCACACGTGTGCTAGTACTTTAAATCAAGTGCATTGTGTTTACATATGTACATTATTATTGTTGACAAATATGTTGAATAAGAAAGTTCCCATAAAAAAGCAAATGTTGGCAACAGCGAAACGAATGAACTGATTGGTTGGAAACACTTGATTCCATTAATCATGTTTCTATGACGTCACATGATAAAGACAAACACGTGTTCTCCATTGAATTCAAAACAAACATTAAACTAATTGTACTTGTTGTTCTATTTGTAAAACTCTGATAAAATTTCAAATTTTATATTTGGGTAAAGATATTTAAATGTCAGGGGAGAAAAATTTCTTCAAAAAGATCTTTTTAATTTTAAAAAAAATCATATTTTATGTTTATACTTTTAAATAAAAGGCATTTTGTATACGTATGTACTTTTTAAGAGAAAGCTTCTGCAAAGAGCAAAACTTGGCAACACCGGAGCGCGTGAACTGATTAGCTGGAAACCCTATACTCCGTTTCACCTTAAGTTGACAGCGCTGGGAAGGATACGATGACCAAATCACAGCCGCTATGGGGTTACTCTAGGAGAAGAGTGTGACTATAACAAATAAAATTCTCCATATTTGGCGAGCAAAAAAAAAATTGCTCTTGAAAAATTTGTTCTTTAAAATTGCATGAGGTTTTTTGATAATAGTATAAGCCTTTTATTTAATCGAGATATTTAAGGGTTTGCATTTCAATATGTTTAAAAATATTGATTAATTAACTATCAAGTCGCAAAGCAAATAGCGTTGATTTGGCGCGAATACTTTGGAAGAATGTAATCTTGAAAACTGGTTTTTTCAGCCAAATGTTGTTGTTGTCAGCCAAAAGTCAAGTTGTTGTTTTCAACTGTATTCGTTCACAGGAATTAAAGAATAAATGCTTTTAAGATGTGATTAACTTAAAATATATCTTTAAACTCGCAATTTCTATAATACATGATACTTTTTAACAATTTTCTGTGCATTTGCTTTGATTTAAATTCCAAAACTAGTTGGAACTACTTTTTCAAGCGGATTGTTACATTCCCTACCTTTCCCAACGCTGCCAACTTGAGGTGGAACAGAGTATAGATAGTTTTTGTCGTGTGACTATGACGTCGCATGAGTTTTTGAATTGATTGGCTAGAATCACGTGGCTTTCACTATCATGTGACTATGACGTCACATGAATTGAGCCCATTGGCTGACACATGAATTTTTAGCCCATTGCCGAGATAAAGGGCTCGTACACGATGCAGTCCACGGAGATAATTTAATTTCATCATCATGATAGCCTCGTCGTATGGACATTTGCAGGGACGTCTTAAGATTTATTGGGGATGCGGGCTCCTGTACAGAAATAGGCTCCACCTGTAACCCTAGTAGACAGTAGAGGGCAAACGGTAACTCGAAACTTGTAAATGTGATCGACTTAAAATTTTACAAACCGGCTCGACCGACTGCCACCTTTCAACTAAAGAGTAATTATGGTCGAAGACTAGGCCAGGGAGGGCGAACCTTTTTGAAACGTGGGTCAAATTTTGTTCAGATTTTCTTGTAGTACTACCTCGTGGGTCACTAATGCCCATTTGCCCCAGAGTAAGCCCCTCAGGGGGCTCACCTTTTTTTGGTGGGTACGGGTGTCTCAATCCCGAGGTACCCTAGTGATCTTTTCCTTTTCCCAAGGGGTTTACTATCTTTGGTAAACACGGATGTCACGACCCCGGGTGGACCCCAGTGATCCTTCTCTATTTTCGACCCTCCATCTTGTCATCCAATTTCTTCTTTTCCCGTTCAGACCAGACCTATGAATGTTTGGCGCAGTATAGCCAAAACTGGCTCTTGCGCCATAAAACACCAATCTCATCTCATCTCGCCCCAGAGTAAGTTTAAAAATTTTTAACTGAGTGTTTTTAAGGCTAAACATCTTTAAAATTCAATTGTGTTAACTGCTGAAAATGGGCGTGGTTTAACGATTTAAAATTTATGGTGTTGTTAAAAATTCCAAAGTGTTTGGTGCAAATGGCAGTAAGTTTTTAAGTGAACAAAAGGAGTAACGAAAATTACATGCAATATATATTATGAAATACTATTTTTATTAGTATATATATACTTATATGTATGTGTAACAAAATTGATTACAAAGAAATCAATGAGAAATCTGTTGCTGTTTATTTTCAGATAGTTTTTTAACATTAGGTTCCATATTTCGTATTCAGTAGTTTAACCCAGTGTTCTGGGACACCGGTCCGTGGATCAAATACTACCGGTCCGCACAAGAAACATTAAATTATTTCTCTTTTATTTACTGTGGTATGTTTTTCTTTGGTTTGGGCCAGTAGCACACACAGGAATTTTTCAAGGGGGGGTCCGGGGTCGAAAGTTCACCATTCTTGTATCATGCTATTTTTGATTTTGTCGATTTTCAGGAACAAAACACAGTAAAAAACTAATTATTGAATAAATAATTAGCATTAATTTATAAAATTAATCATTAATAACAAATATTTAATTAAATTTTACTTATTATATACTTAGAATTATAACCATTCGGGAAAAAATCAAGGGCTTTGGGGGGACCCCCAGCCCCCCCCCTTGTGTGCGCCACTGGTTTGGGCTACTTTTTATGAAAATCATTTAATATTCCTTGTTAAATCATTTTATATTCATTTTTTGGTGTAGCTATACTTTATTCAGAAGTCACGATTTAATACAATTAAATTAAAATTATTAAATCAAAACAGTCTAAAATATAAACAATCAATATCCTCCCCCTCAGCGGACCGAGGCAAAATTAATACATGTTGACCGGTCCGCGGCGATAAAAAGGTTGCGGAGCACTGGTTTAACCCATTTCGTAATTAATTCCCTGTCAAGTGTATTTCTATTAGAAGATTTTACAAAGTTCATTGAAGAAAATTTTTCACACGAGTATGTGGAGCCAAACATCGTTAAAAGAGCATTAACTACACTATTGGCCATTAAAATTGCTACACAAAGAAGGCGACATGAAATTTAAATGGCAGGAAGAAAGTGCTATGATATGCAAATGATTAGCTTTTCAGCGCATTTTCAGACAAAGCAGGAGCCGGTACAAAGTGTTTAAATAAGGAAATTGTTCATACACAAAATGCATTTGAACTGTCTGGCGAAAAATGATTGCGATGCTTCGTGTAAGAAACAGAAGTGCGTACCAGCATGCTTCTGAATTTGATAAAGGTCGAATTGTATTGTAGCGTACCGTAATTGCGGTATATCGTATCGCAGTTTTGCTGCTCTCGTCGGTTGAAATCCAATGATTGTTAGCAGAATATGGAATCGATAGGTTCAGGATGGTAAAATGGAACTCCGTGCTGGTTTTCAACGGCCCCCTATCACTAGCAGCCGAGAAGACAGGCATGTTACCCGCATGGCCTTAATGGATCGTGCAGCCATATAACGATCCATGAGTCAAGAATTAAGGTCATCATGGCTGCGGCTACCTTTGACGCTGCATCGCAGACAGGAACGTCTTCAATGGTGAGATCAATGACGAATCTGGGCACACGAATGGCGAGATGTCATTTTTTCAGATGAATCCAGGTTCTCTTTACAGCATTAAGAAGGTCGCATCCGTGTTTGGTGGCATCGTGGTGAACGCAAATTGGCAGCGTGCATTTGTCATTGTCCAACTGGCCCATCACTGGGCGTGATAGTATGGGATGCTATTGGATACACTTTTCGGTCACCTCTTGTTTGCATTGACGGCACTTTAAACAGTGCATGTTACATTTATGGTGTGTTACGACCCGTGGCTCTACCATTTATTCGAACCCTGCGAAACCCTACGTTTCAGCAGGGTAATGAACGACTGAATGTTGCCGGCATTCTATGGACCTTCCTTGGTACGGGAAATGTTCAGCTGTTGCCATGGCCTGCACGTTCACCAGATCTGTGGCCAATAAAAAACGTCTGGTGCATGGTTGCCAATCGACTAGCTCATCACCATACGCCAGTCACTAAGGTTGATGAGCTGTGGCATCGTGTTGAAGCCGCATGGGCATTTGTACATGCCATTCAATCTCTGTCTCAATGCCCAGGCGTGTAAGTGTTGTTATTACTGCTAGAAGTGGTTTTTCTTGGTACTGAATTCTCAGGCTCTATGCACTCAAATTTCTTGAAAATTTAATCACTTGTTATTTCCAGCATAACATATTTGTCGAATAGATATCATTTTGTAATCTGCATTTCTTCCTGGTGTAGCAAGTTTAATGGCCAGTAATGTAGTTTTTTCATTGATATAAAATTATTTGGTAAAGTATCTCTTACGTGTTTAATATAATACTTTCACTCTTTACTGTGAGATCAATATTATCTGCACTACTTTCACACAGTTTTCCTTCTACTTCAGAAATCAAGTCTTCAAATTTTGTTTTCCACACTACGCTACTTCGAAATTCAACTAATTTCATTTCTAAATTTTCGATGCTTAGCCACATAAATTCGGTTTACTCCATTGTTTTAAATTCTGTTTTGTATGGATATAAAGTGAAATGTATTTTCTAAACCTTTAAATTGATCGAATCTCTCCTCAAAATACAATTGTTTTATTTCCTGCATGATTATTAAATATTTTTTAATTACATTTTCTTGAATGTCAACATAGTTTTCAAAAATTATTGTGTTTTGAAAATGTTTTTTTGTGTAATTATAAGGAAAATATTACATGATTCTCATTTTAAAATCCTTATTAAAGATGTCAAATTTCGTCATAAGTATTTTAATATTTTCAAACGTTAAGGTATCCGACTACGTTCGGAACCGTGATTTTAAAAAAGCGTATAAATGGATAATTTTCATGATATTTAGTGTCACTTAGATTAGAATACATGTATAAAATTGTTTTAAGGACATTTTGACAAAAAAAAAATTTATTTAAATACAATATTTTGGCAAAAAATTAACTTAGAATAATCTTTTTTCAAAATGTTCTCCTTTTGTGAAAAATGCATCTATTATAATAATATTTTGCCTGTATATAGCTTAGACCTCTTTACAGAGGCTCAACTATGATTTTTGAAAAATTCACATTATTTTCAGAGTTACAACCATTTGAAATAATTATCGGCGTTTTTTTCTTAAAATTGCTCCCCTCTGTTGCCGTAAAATATGGATAAACCCACTTCTAAGTTATATATTTCAAAAATTCTAGTTGAGCCTCTGTCGAGAGGTCTGAGCTATATATAGGCAAAATATTATTACAATAGAAGCATTTTTCACAAAAGGAGAACATTTCGAAAAAAAAATTATTCTAAGTTAATTTTTTGCCAAATCATTGTATTTAAATAATTTTTTTTGTCAAAATGTCCTTAAAACAATTGTATACATGTATTCTAATCTAAGTGACACTAAATATCATGAAAATTATCCATTTAGTCGCTTTTGCGAACTCACGGTTCCGAACGTATTCGGATACTTTAAAACATGTCATGACACCTTGATTTTTTTCAGTTCATTAAAATGCTGAGTGATATCGCAAAGAAAAATTAAATCATTTTACCAATGTATATTGGATAATTCATCGAAACTATTGTCTTTTTCAATTAAAAAGAGCTTAAGTTCTTCTAATAACGTTACAAAGTGATTAAGGACTTGACCGAAACTAAGCCATCGCACGTTGTTGTATGTCAAAACCCCTGAATATTGGGCATTCAATTTCCCTAAGAATTGTGCAAATAACCGTTTATAAAGATCTTTTGCTTTTATAAAATTGATTATTTTTATTACAACTGACATTAGACTGGTAAATGCTTTTAAACAATGCTTCACGCATACAACTTGTTGGTGTACAATGAAATTCAATCATGGAATGTAAAATATTTTGCTTAAGATACTGAATAAATCCAATGTTTTCCCCTACCATACTAAGTGCACCTTCTGTTGTTACAGAAATTATTTTCTGAAGGTCAATATCCATTTCTTTAAATGCAATATCAAATTCTTTACAGATATCAAGACCGGTACACTTCCCTTTGAACGCTATTAATTTTATTAATTCTTTTTTAATTTTGTATTTCCATACTTATACTGAGCAAAGACTGCTAATTGTGCATAACAATTTACATCATTACTCTCATCTAAAGCAATTGAGTACATTTCTGCGTAATTTAAGTCATTATGTATTTGCGAAAAAATATATTTTTCTTATTCTGTTACTCGATCTTTGATTATATTGCGACTTATAGGTAATTCCTTAAGTACGCAATAATCAAATATTTTTCTTTAAAATCAGAAAACGATGCAGAAATACATTCTAAAAATTTTTTTTTTTTTTTTTTTTTTTTTTTTACAAATTCTCCTTCTGAAGGAGGTTTCCTATGGCGAGCAATGTAACTGTAATGTTATTTGTTGGAACCAAATAACTTTTTAAAACACTGCTTTGAGAAAACTTATCTTTTTTTATTTGGTAAAAAGTACAATTTTCTTTCTTCATCTGTTGACATGCCCAGATTAGAATTCAACGTTTCAAAATGTCTTTTTACATTATTTGTACTTGAAGTCACTTTTTCATTACAAATTACACATATAACCATTTTATTCCTTTCAATCACACCATATTTATCAAACCATTCAGCTTGATGTGGCCTGGAACTTGTATGGCTTGTTTTTAATTTTTTAAAACCACCGACATTCCGGCTTAGTACAGGGCTACAATTAAAAATATTTATATTTAGAATACAATAATTCGAGAAGAAATTTTGTATTAACATATCTAACATACATACACATTACTTTTAAATGCGTTCGAAATAAGTGACACTCAGTTCAACATTGGTACTGACTGGTATAGGCACAACTTAAATTGAGAGCCAAAAATGGGTAGTATCGAAAATAACAGACATGCGCGTGTCTCCCAGTGGTGCCTCACAATGTGAAACAGAGAGTGGACGATACAACTGCTATGGATGTCTCTTTCTACAAACATAACTGAACATAACCTTACAAAAGTGCATTTTATCCAAAGAAAGTACTTTTAATAGGGTTATTTGCTTTGGTTTGTCGATTTATTTTTCAGCAAACAAAATTTGAGTAAAGTTATACACTTTATTCGATATTTTGTAAATACATTTGCTTTATTTAAAATACTACATAGTTTCATATGCATTTGTTGTTATTTGCATAACTTTGGACCTGTAATGATCAAACTGAAGGTTACAGACAGCATTTAAATTGTTTTGTGTCAATACAGTGCTTGAAAAAATACAAATAGGATATGAATAATCCACTCAAATTAGAAAATCTAAATAAACCCGCGTAAGCCATCAAGTGGTTGCCTAGCACTTAGTTAAAAAGCTTGCGTGGGCCAGTGTCTGACCCACGGGACATAGGTTCGCCATCACTGGGGTAGGCCTAAACATAGACGACACATAATAATGCAGTTTTGCTTATGTTGACAGTTAACATTTATTTCGTAATTCCCAGTTTTTCAGAGAATTTGTCCTGAAATAACTTTTGACCATTAAAATTATTCGGATCATGGTCTTATTGAGGCTGAATCAAATACGAAATGAGGCCTCCATGTCTTAAGAGCTGTGCCGATTTAAGCTTGTTTCGGGCTCAGGGCGGAGAAGATCGAAATTTTTAACTAGATTTTTCTGGTTAAGTCCAACTTATCTGAGCCCCTGGACACCCGTCCCAAGCGCCCAATGGATAAACTGACAAGACGTCCCTGGATATCGGTTATCCATGTCATCCAATTCAAGTCACTTTATTCGCCTTTTTTTAAAAAATTGTTCCGCATAATATCCTTCTTTGACCCATTAATGCTGAATGAGGAACAAAAATGTATTAAATTTACTAGAAAAGTTCAAAGTTATTAAAATGTTTGAGGATTGCGCATCATTTGCTTGAATATCAAAAAAAAAAAAAAAAGAAATGAATCTTTGATTTTTAATATCAAAGAGAAATATATGGAATTGCTACAAATAATTTTGCTTCCAAGAAAATTGTAAGGCAAAGATGTCCTTTGGTATTTCACTTCAAATATTGAGAACTGTAACAAAAAACAAATTCCTTTTAAGTCAACTAGAAAGCACTGTTTTCGTACAGTTTAAGATAAACAGTCTGACGAACATTTCCAAGAAAGCCGTGTGTACTTCTTTTGTTTTTAAAACCGCTCAGGGATTTGTAGAGTTCGCATTGTAGGAAAAAGCGCAAATCTTGAAGCCTTGTCAAAATATTCAGAGCTAAAGCAAATTATTGAAGGCTTAATTTTTATTGTCAACGAAACTGAGTTGTACCGAAAGAAACTGCCCTCTAGAACAGGCGTTGGCAACCTATAGTATGCATGCCGGATGTGTCATGCAAAGCTGTTCTCAGTGTACCCACCAGGGGTACTCAACCTTTTTCCCGCCGGACCGCATACACATGACAGGCATTTCACGCGGGCCTTAACATGCGGATAATGGAACAAACACTATAAGACCAACGCAACATTGGACAAAGCAAAATTGATCAAAGTATTAAAATTCATTTCTAGCTTTTGTTTTAATACCATATTAACTTTTCGATCAAACATGCACATAAAAATATTTATTTGTATGCACTTTTTACCAAGTTATGGGATAATTTCTATTTCCTTTCATCTATATCCAAGCCTCTTGCTTACATTCTACTATTAAAAAAAAAAAACTGATTGCAAAATTGATATTTGATTGATTGAATTTCCCGCTAAATTTTTGGTAAATTGTTCTCCAGTAATTGAATTTCTTAGTACAATGGGCCCTGACCGGGCCACTCAGAAAAAGCTGGCGGGCCGCAAGTTGAGTATCACTGCTCTACATCAATGATTCTTAAACTTTCGGTCGCTGCTCCCAACCTCCTTTTTATGCGTAATCCTGACATCGTGGACTCCCCAGATTTTGAACACCCCTTTCTTGACTCCCAACCCATGGCTAAGTAATTTAAAGATTCCTAAATAATCCTAAGACTACCTCTGCTACTTATACAATTTTTTCAACACTTTCTTTCCTTTAAGAAAACACTAAGCGTGTACTTAAAAATATTTGAAAATACTAATTTCAAATAAATGAGTTGAATGGGCGTTATTCTTTGGACATCTGGATTGTAAAACAGTCTTCAATCCCATATCGTGACAAGTCTTTGATGTTGGGCTTGACGAAAGTGGTGTTTTCCATTCTGCTGAGTGGCATGACGGCGATTGGTCGAACGATGGAATCCGGGAGGCGTGGCTATGATGCTTCATCTGGGAAAGAATACTTTACCAGACCAAGAGTGAAACCTTTTTTTTTTATATTTCTGGGACTGTTGCACCAGTTCCATTATTTAATCAATAATGGGACAAATAAGGGTAAAACGTCTTTTTTAAAATAAATACGTAATGTACTTAACTGCATTAATTCAAAACTTTTTTATGAGAAGAGTGGTGCTGCATTTCTTTTACAAGTGCTTTTTTATCAGTTGCTATATTTTAAATTTGCATCTTTAGATTAGTATTAAATGAGAGACCATCTCAGACCCCGTAGAAAAACGCTAGGAAACCCTGGGTGGTCTGCGGATCACAGTTTAAAAACCACTGATCTACCCCATTCTACAAAGTTATAAGGTAGTTAAATCTCTTTGTCACTCCTTTCTATGCCCCCCTTTTTTTTTACTTTTTTTTCTTTCTAGTCTTACGTATCTGCTGAATCTGCTTGCATGTAATTTGTATACTTTTTCTTAAAAATCAACAGCATCCTCTGTTCAATTTTTTGTGTAATCTTTTTTTTTATTTTTCATCTGTGAAAACTGTTTTTTTCTTTTATTTTTACAGGTAAAACTTCTAATGTGGAGAGGTTTTTGTATCTACAGACATCAATGAGAAAATAATGAAAAATTCAGCTAAAGGATAAAATTACAGTGAAACTTTTTCATTCATTTATGTTAAAATCATTGCTAGCTAAAAGTATCTGTAAATATTAGGTTCTTATCTAAGTGCTCCGATGCCTCAATCATTATATTTGATTACCCTCAGAAAGGTTTCGCATCTTTTGACTGAGGAATTTTGGAACACGTGTCCTGAAAATCCATTCTTGTCCTTCCCACCAACCATTATTAACGACATAATTTCATCTACTATCAACTATCACTCTTCTACTTCTTTTAATCCAGCCGACCTCCATTTATTACTGGCGACAGGTCGTGTCCAGCAATTCGAGATTAACAACTTTGCAATAAATGACAAATTGATCCCAGTCTTGGAATCGCTGTTAAATTGCAAGGATTTGCAATCCTTGAGACTTACAGACGTTGGCGAATGTAGCACTCGCGCTACTGAACAGCTTGAAAAACTTTTGCGCGTATGCACGAATCTGGAAGATTTGCACTGTTCCGTAGTCTTTGATTTGAAAGCTCTCAGAAAGTGCTTGAAATTGCGCTATGTGAGATTGCATTTCATTCCCAAACAACCTTTTTATGAGTTCCTCCAAACTACTGGAACTTGTAGAGAACCTCATACATCTCTTAGAGTATTCACTATATGCAAGGATCGTGCGTTTTTTATACCCAATGGACACATAACAGAATTGTTAGTTCACTGCCCGAACTTGTATTCCCTTGGATATATTGACGTATCTGCTGCTTTGGAATATTTGCATGGCTCGGGAGTTGAGATGGGTAATGTACCTCCTCCATACCAGCTGCGCAGCTGCTTCTGGGGAGGAGATTTTATCTGCAGTCGAAAACGCTTCTGTGGAAAGTTCGAAGATACTGTGAGACCTCGTTGTACTTTTTTCCCATTTGCCGTCAGAGTTGCTGTTTTAGCTTGTCCTCTTCTCGAAGAACTTACAATTGAAGTGACACGGCAGTGCTTTGCCGACACTATTATGTATTTAAACGTCCTTACAAATCTAACGTTCTTGGAAATATCGTTGGAGGATTTTATTTGCGATTTTCGTCCTGAGCTTTACTGCCTCCTGGATCGAATAGGATCGAAACTAAAGCATCTGGCAATTCACAGGATTGAAAATGTGGAATTTGATACCATCTTTAAGAGTTGTCCAAAACTGGAATCCCTCAAAGTTGACTGCGACAGCGTTGTCTCTGATTGGGCAGAAACTGTTGATGATCTCCCACACCTTCGAAAGTTTGCGTTTTTCTGTAAGAACGGAGACGAAAAGAAGAGCATTCAGTTGGTGCTCTCTAAGTGTTTCAACTTGAAAGAGCTATTCATCAAGAATGCTTGCTTTTTAACTGACAACTGCATGATCAGAATTCTGGAGAGAAACCCATTCGATTGCTTGGAGGTTGCAGCCATTAGTGAATGTGCCCTCACTCAAAGAGGTTTGAAAATGTTTCTCGACAATGCAATAGAACTGGAAAAAATTGCTTTCGATTCTTTTAAAATGTCCGAGGAAGATGCTGCAGACGTGTTATGTACAAGAAGTCCTAAACTAATTATTTATTCTGATTATGATATTTTGTGGACCCAGGAATTTTTTTACCACAGGAGATTTTTTTGTGTATGAAACATTGTAACAATCGTCCTTTGTCTGTTTTTGAAATTTTTTAAAAAAAATATCGCTTATTTTGCCGATTCATTGAACTGATGGTACGCTGGACTTTTTGAGTGCATCTTGAATTGCCTATTTGATTTATTATTATTTTTTAATGAATATTGAACGAATGAAGATTTCAAAAAAACATCTTGTAGTCAAATTGACGGTTTTAAACAATTTTCTTTTTGAAGTAGTAAGGACTCAAAAATTTCTCCTATAATATATGTGTGTTAATCATCTAGTCCGTGCTCGAATTTGATAGATGTCAAAATAATTTTTATTTTTATAACAAAATGTTTTTATTCTAGAAGAAGGCTTGATGCGCTTGAAAATGAAAAAAAAAAAAAAAAATGTTAATTGCGTTTAAAATTAAATTTTTAATAAAACAAATGCATGTTTTATTATTTTACAGTATCATTAAAAAATATTGTCGTAAATTAACCATTGTTTGCTCTTCAATGAAAGATAACATAACTCTCAAGGTGTGTTAGAGGATTTGTTAAATGCGTAAATACTTCTTTGAGTTTCTGTATCTTCAATATTCATCTAATGTATTGGTTTAAAATTTTGTGAATTTCTTCGCGCAAGTTTAGTATCTTAATGACAGTTTTCATCTGGTGTCTAGCGATAGTCTGCAATTACAAATGCTCTTAGAAGATCTGTGTTGTATAGGGTACTATTGGTGAAAGAGAGGGAGAATTATATTAGCGTCGCATTATAAAGCTACTGAAAAGCTATTGGCGTTGGACCTCGTAATTTTGTACCATGGTCAAGTGACGAGGAAGACGTTTGAGCCTCGACTTATTTAACGTGCATCGGCCCCCTCTACATGGTGGGTTTCAGCGGTACAGGCTGGAACTCAAGACACGCCAACTCGAGTCTGTAGCCTTGGTACTGTTGGTGAAGATCAAGGAGATAAATTGCTTCAAATAATCGAAAATGTCGCATCTTTATCTGGATATTAACACCAAGAAAATAGTTTCAAGATATTTGGGTCCGGGCAGAATGTTGCTATACTGATTGGCTGAGTTAGTTAAGAGTTGGAAATATGGAAAAATAAAAGCCCCCTTCACACCTAGTAAAAGCATTAGGATCTTTGACTGGCTTTATCTTCGCTGTTCGCTGCTTATTACCCTGGTGTATGAATGAGAGTATAACTTCAAGTTGTTATAGTATAATGTGACTATAAAGTTTGATGTGGTTGCTGATTGAGATTATTAGAAATTGACTGTGTAGATTTTAACTAACTGTGAATGAAGCAAATAACGCAATAACTCTCTCCTTAAATTTAAAAGACTGCTCTGCCACACCAAAATCAAGATTCTCTTAAGAAGTTTTTAGTATAAGACAGCTTGATTTTTTTATGTTTGTTTTTAAAAGATCGTGAAGAAAATCATCAGGAGAAAAAAAAGCAAATCATTTCTCCCTTAATGAAAAATGTGTTCAGAGTAGTCTAATAATAAATGTTATAAGCAAATTAAATGGTTCTATAAATGTGATAAGTGTTAAATGTAAAAAAAAAAAAAAAAATGCATGTTAACTAACTAGATTTGCGTTATGTGTGTTAAAAATAAAGATGTTGAATGTGTGTGTGGTTTTTGTTTTTCTGGAGGAGGCGAGAACAAAAAATCAGAAAACACACACACACACATTGTGTACATTTAATTCAATCTTTCTTTTATTTCAGTAAAAATGTATGCACAAAAATATAGCTAATTTTTTTTAATATATACAAATAAAATTAAGTGAAGACTTCTGAGTAATTATAATTTCAATGTGTATCTCACTTCTATTCTTTTGTCCTTTTCAATTTATTTTTTTGAAAAACCTACACGTTAGATATAGGTGTCATTTTACTGTCTTTCGTTGTGCCCTCTTTACGAAAGAAATCGTAAAAACAAAATTATCTCTCGTGCTATCTATCAATCCAATACATAGAATTGTAAGAAAAAATTCTACGAGTATTTGATAAAAAAAATTGTAGTAATAAAAGTTTCAAAATATTGAAAATTGTTTTAAATAATTAAAATTTAAAAAAAATTGTTTAAAAATGGTATATTTTTTTTTTTTTCGAAATGAATATTTGAAATGTTGTAGTAAGTTACGTCAGTGCTTCTCAAATTTTCAATATTGGCTACCCAATATTCAGTCATATTTTTTATCGTGCCCTCCTCATACAACAACTATGTATTGAATGCAATAATAATGTACGTTGACGCGCTAAAGCTACAATGCGACTTTAATTATAAACTACTCAAATTATACCTAGATATGTATTATATGTTGCATATAAATTTGCGTATGACAAGCTCATGGAAATCATTACTAATGGCTAAGCTTGCTTTCAATTTAGTATTGATAAATTAATTGTGAAATTTTTTTTAATGTACTGATACATTCATAAGTATCTTGTATCAGTATAAATATGTATCTTATTTTTTATTCTGTTAGAATGTATTTTGTTTTACTTCCTTTCAGTAAATTGATCATTATTTTAAATATTTTATTTTCGACTTTCTGATATGCTTGCCCCCCCCCCCGGTTAGGGTTATCACGCGCCCCACAGTTTCAGAAATGCTCAGATACGTGCAAACATTTTTATGCTTTGCTTTATTTTTAATGCAACTTGCAATATAGACACAGCATCCTTACGTTATTTAGAGATCCAAAATCAAAATACAATAATGCAATATATAGAGCACACATTACAAAAATGCACCCTTAAAAGTCTGTACAAAGCATTACATGGAAAAGGAAATTAGTAATATATAAAGATTAAAATAATCTCTATGGACAAAAAATAAATCTTCATAGAATGTCTCCAATCTCCCAGTATCTTGAGAAAATATTTTGGAGGATATTGTTACTCGAGTCCATAGCACTCTCAAAAGCTACACGTGCCCTCCTGGGTGGTGCTACATGAGTAAAAGCTTCACAACCACTAAAAAAATAAAATATTACATTTTTATATGAACATATAAATTAAAAAAGTTGTGCATAAGGTATAGTATCTCCTTCACTTGTTCAAAGTACAAAAATAAATTTTGCAGACTATTATATCACAACAAGATGAGAGGTTCTTCTATCCAATAGCGAGATGTGACTAAAGTATATAGTGGAAAAACTAAATTTTCAATCTTCACTCATAAATTCTGAGTTTCAGCGACAGCAGCAAGATTACTGGACGCCTGAGCCAGATCATCACAGAAATACTTTATTATGATTTCATTTAAATCTTTAAAACTACATGGAATAAAAAAAGAATAAATGTGTGCATAATAATGGTTTCAAAAAATGATCTTTTAAGATTTAATAAATAAATTTTTCTTTGTACTCTTTTCCATACAGTTTCGATGAACTATAAATAAAGAACAATTTGTGATATTACATGTTACTTGTAACAGAATTGTATGAGAATATTTTAAGTTTTATTAGAGAGAAGTTCCAACAAACGCGTTCATGACAGATGTTCCATGTGTGAACCCTTAGTCACAGGACACACATTAAACCAGTGATCCATTTTTACCCAAACACGAGTTTAGATATCTCAATCAAGTCCATTGATAACAATTGTGAAATGCTGTTTTCGCTCTGCGAGATCAATAGGAAGGAGAGGAACGATTACCTTGCCCTTTTCTTAGCTCCACTGGAAGAAATCCCCAAGTGTTAAGTCAGAACTTCTGGGTGGCCATTGGGTAAATGGCATGATGTACTACTCGTTTAATCCATCGAGGAGGGAGATATTCTCACACGTAGGCCGCCCAGTGTGGTGGTGCATCATCCAATTGCAGAATGAAGTTGTTAATGTCGTCCTACTACTGTGGCATCAACCAAAGAGTTAATGTATCCAAAAAAGTGGCTCCCGTGACATTTTGCTAAATTCAAGAAGACAAAAAGACTTTTCCACTCCAAACACCACCATTCTGATTGTTCTAGTCGCATGCTATTACTTACATCACTTCCACCAAGGCCAAGTTATGGCGTGATCTAGGAATATAATTAAGGTTTAATCCACGTCGTAAAAATAGTAAGAATTCATGATAAAAAAAGGTTAAACATATTTTTAATTTACAATTACATTATAGAACATTATAACAATTTCTAACGAACTACTTAGGTTAATGCATGAAAATTAAATAACGAGAAGAGCTCGTGCGAGTCAGGCAAAGAAGTCAGAGGAGAGAGAGAATGCCCAAAGGAACCGAGCTCACCCGAGAAGGGTTTAGAGCTACAGACCGATCCCTCGGGAAACAACCACTCCCACGTCCAGACTTTATTGAAAAAAAAAATCAAAGTTTACATTTTACAAACATTAGAAGATAGTAAAATGACAAAATACAAATTTAAATGAAACTGCACTATATACATACATGTGCATGAACGTAATACAAATATACAAAGCAAATATAATAAAAATAATAATAACAAGAAATATATTATTATGTGAGAAAAAAATAAGGTTTAAAGATTGAGAAGGAAAAAAAAATCCATTCCCACCTAAGGAATTTGATCCCGGATTGAATAGGCAATTTTAACACATGATTTTAGTTTAAAGTGGATAGAAGGATTTCTAACGATAGATTGGAGCCAGGCTTTTTTAGCATTTTGAGATGGAGAGACCAAATGGAAATCCTTAGTCAGAGGACATGCAAACACATAATGGTCAGTGTCCTCAACAGAACCACAAAGACAATTGGGAGTAGTTTTTAATTTGAAGCGATACAAATAAGAAATAAATGGGTCATGGTTTGTTAAGAATTGGGTAACGTAACTGGAATGAGGATTGATATCAAAACTGGGCTTGGGAAAGAAGGATTTGACTCGTAAGCCAGTATTAGAATTTGACCACCAGCTCTCCCAGTCCTCAATTTATTTTAGTGTTTTGATGGCATAAGAGCGAGGGGAGGGGACACTCACACACCTCAACACCATTAGCGGTAGCGACTTTAGCAAAATGATCTGCAATATCATTAAAAAAATTATAATTATGAGCCTTAACCCAGAAAATATTATAAAAGTTGCAGTACATAGAGTTTATTCTTTATTAAATTAAGATAGGCAGATTTATTGTTAGGACTTGCCCATAATACGAAGAATCCGATTACAGATACCTCCGCTTGGAAAACAGTATTGCAGGGCTTTAATTTAAAAGAATAGGTCCCATAAAGGGACCTGACGAAGTTTCAAAAAGTTCTCAAGAAAGCACAAAGTTTTTTTCCAAATAACATTTCAGCGTAGGATGCATTTAGGTCCTCCTTGATGCACGCTTACAGACCCAGCAGGACCACTGGTAACGATTCTGTCCATTTAGTATCGTGGCATCGAAGAGCTTGTTAGAGGGTACGATGGAGCCGTTTAACCATACTATTCGAAGAAGGGTGGTACGGAGTAGTTCGAATTCGCTGTATTCCCAACATAAATTTCAGGCTGTAGAGATGATGAGACTGGAACTGGCCTCCTTCGTCTGTGGTTATGATAGCAGGTACTCCAAAACGCGATATCCAGTTAGTGATGAAGGTTTTTGCCACGGCTTCAGCAGAGATATCACTGATAGGAATGACCTCCGGCCATCGGGTGTAGCGATCGATGCATGTCAACAGGAAGGTGAAGCCGTCCGATGGTGGAAATGGTCCAACCAGATAGACATGGACGTGCCGAAGTCTTTCAATGGTTGGAGCAAAATGTTGTATGGGGCTCACGGTAGGCCTCTGGACTTTAGACCGTTGGCATGCGAGGCAGCATCGTGTCCATTTAGTGATGTCCTTCAGTATGGACGGCCAGAGATAGCGGTCTTCGATGAGGCGCTTTGTGGTACGAATACCTGGATGGGAGAGATTATGGAGAGAGCGAAATACTTCATAGCGAAGTTCCTTTGGCACATAAGGCCGGACTTTTTCTATACTGACATCACAGAAGATTTCAAAAGCACTTCTCATTTTTAAAGGTTTTAATTTAATGGATAAATCATTGGGAAAAATTAAGGTTTTAAGTTCCTCATCTTTGGTTTGACTATTGGCTAAGCGTTAGAGATCAGTGTTTGAAAGATTAAGGGCATTAATTCTTGAGAGAGCAATAAGTACACTAAAATAATTCGAATGTTAAGTTTTATTTTTAGGTTCATAGGAAATTGCAGAGGAGAAAAAAGGAGAGGACCTTTAGATGTCCAGGAGATCAACCGAGCGGAGATCACCTTAATCAGGATTGTGCAACTACAGGAGTTTAAAAGGGATATAAAAGGTTTGAAGGAAAACAATAGAGTGTCTGCAGAAAGTGTAATAAAAAGTTTAAATCCTTTCTTAGATCAAGATGGTGTTTTGAGAGTTGGTGGTAGACTTTGTAATAGTGATTTGAACTTTGAATGCAAATTTCCTATAATATTACCTTGTAACCATAAATTAACGAATTTAATTGTAGAATATTTTCACTTAAAATACTTTCATCTAGGTCCACAGGCCTTACTATATCAAGTGAGACAAAGATTTTGGCCTCTTAGAGGACGTAATGTATGTAGGAAAATAGTACATGATTGTCTTGTATGTTTTAAAGTGAAACCTGTAACTTGTGAACAAATAATGGGCAATTTGCCTAAAGAAAGAGTTAGGGAAAATTTTCCTTTTGATTGCAGTGGCGTGGACTTTATTGGATCGTTTTGGATCAAGAGCAAGAAACAGCGTAAAGGTAGTTTGTATAAAACATATGTTTCAATTTTTGTGTGTTTTGTCACTAAAGCTGTACATTTTGAATTAGTGTCGGATTTAACAACTCTCTCAGGCATTTATTACCTCATTAAAGAGATTTATTGCTAGAAGAGGATGACCCTCTCTAATATTTTCTGACAATGGTAAAATATTTATAGGAGCTAATGCCGAACTCAAGAGATTGTACAATATGGTGATAAATCCTGATCCTGAATTGTCTGGTTTCTTAGTAGATGAAAATATAAATTGGAAATTTCTCCCTCCCATAAGCCGCCAAAATTTGGTGCTCTGGGAGGGAGAAATTTCCAATTTATATTTTCATCTACTAAGAGACCAAAGCCATTCTAGGTTTACTTATGAAGAGTTTTTAACCATTATGACTCAAATTGAGGGAATTTTGAATTCCCGTCCTCTCACCCCTTTGTCAACGGATATAGATGATTTGTCGGTTTTGACCCCTGCACAATTTTTGATTGGAAGACCAATTACTTCCATTAGTGAACCAAACATAATACATATGGAAACTAATAGATTAAACATATATCAGAGATTAACAAAAGTTGTACAGTCTATATGGAAAAGGTGGAGCAATAATTACTTAAGTAATCTTCAACAGAGATCTAAGTGGAAATTTGAAAAAGATAACGCTAGAGTGGGTGATTTAGTCCTTATTAAAGAGGATAAAACTTAGCAGTTAATAAATGGCTAATGGGCAGATTGATCGAGGTATTTCCTGGAAAGGATAATAGAATTAGGGTTGTAACGATCAAGACTCAGAATGGTGTAGTCAAAAGACCTATTTCTAAAATTTGTATTTTGCCAATGAGATAATGAATTTCTTTCTTTTGTATTACAAGATTTTACTTATTTTTAAGTTATTGTAATTAACTTTTTAGTATTGTGTGTATTTTTAATGAATTATTTCTGAATTATAATTATTTTAATAGTGTTAAATTTTAATATAACAATATTGTAAAAAGCCATGAAACTTATTGAATGTTGTAACATTGCAATGCCGGGCGGAATGTTTGCGCAAGCGCAACAGCGCTGCCTGAACTGCGCATGCCCAGCATTTCCGATGTGAATGCAAAAAGAAGTTACGAGAAATAAACTATACCAGTCCACTAGAAACTGTGTTGTGATTGAGTCCTGTGTTATGAGTTAAGCTTTCGACGGAGTGAGTAAACATACGTAATGACTACTTTAATACAAGTAAATGATTAGAAAATCAAAGAAAAAGGATAATTTGTTCGAGAGAAAAATGTAAAAGAACAGAGGATTTAATACCCTGTTGAAACCCCTCTAGCGCGAATGCACGATGCGATACGGTCGGGCATTGCGGTATACAGGTTCTGTAGGATGTCTTGAGAAATTTCGTTCCATATTTGCTGTAACCTTGCCTATAGTTCGTTCAAATTCGTGGGATGCCCAACTCGCCGTGTGAGGCCGAGCATTGTCTTATTGAAAAATGGCTCCTGGGAGCCGTTGCATGAGTGGCAACACATGTGGTTGCAGGATGTTATGGACATACAGCTGGGCTGTCATGGTGACACGGATCAATACTAGGGGTGACCGTGTATTGAAGGCAATGGCACCCCATACCATCACACCAGCTGTGGGAGCGGTGTGTCTCTGTAAAGCAAAGGCAGGATTGAGGCATTCACCACGGGGTCTGCACACACGAACACGATTGTCATCACTGCTGAGATTGAATCTGGATTCGTTGCTAAAGACGACCTGGTTCATTTCGCTGCAGTCCAGTTTTCTCGTGCGCAGCACCACTCCAAACGGAGATGTCGATGGGTGGGTGTCAAGGGCAGCACACGTAATGGGCGCAGCGATCCCAAATGTCCTTCCGCCAAGCGCCTTCGTATGGTTCGAGAAGACACAGGGGCCCCTAGTGAAGGTGCTACCTGTGCTTGGATGGCGGCCGATGAAGCAGTTGGCTGTACACGTGTATTTCTTACGATGTGGTGGTGTCTGTCGAGGGCGTCCTGAGTCTGGTCTTCGTGTAAATGACATCTCTCGGATCCACTGGTTTCAACACTTCCTTACAACAGAGCGGCCTAATTGACGAGCTACTTGCCTTTCTGACCACCCAGCTTCCATCATGCCAATTATTCTCCCCCTCTCAAACTGTGACTGTTCATATTGTCTTCAAAAACGGCGTAATGGCATGTCTACATCAGCTCTTCCTTTGTAAATGATTTAGCACACTCAAATAAGCTTTGGTTACCTGTTTTATACTCCACGGAGAACGACGTTAAACGCCCTCTACTGGCTGTACGTAATTCGCAATAACGCTGCATTTCTAATCATTTGCATATCTCCCCGACATGTACCTTCATGCCAAGTTTCGTTACGATCTCGCAATTATTTCTTGGTGCGCTAATTTTTTTGTCCATGAATGTAGCAAGAAGCTCCCTGTCATACCTGCTTTTTTTGGTTCCTGTCGCACTCAGTTTACGTGAGAAAAACGCAATAGTGGATCATTTTCAGTCAAGCAATTTTATGCAGACCCAACTGCGGTGTTGGTGACATCAACGAGTAAACAGAGCTGTTGGTCGGGGGTAGGATAAGTCCGGGTTGTAATGTTAGCCAATGAGGATTTGCATTGCAGAAATGCAATCTGTTTCCTCGTTCCAAGGAACTGGACGTTTATCATTTTTTTTACAATTAGTAAGCAACTTGTTAAAAGGTGCTTGCGCTTCAGCTGCATGGGCTAAAAAACGTCTATAAAAATTTAACACGGCCAAGAAACGCCTTAGTTGTGAAATTGCATCTGGCTTAGGAAAATTTGCAATGACTTCGACTTA
>BMAV01015621.1:88811-103665 GCA_019973955.1 Trichonephila inaurata madagascariensis | reverse complement strand
GGTGGGCGATGAAAATTTTGGTTGAATATTGGGTCACAAATATTGAAAGTTTGAGAAGCACTGTATTAAGAGCATCATATTCGTTATTTTTCGCTAAGCTCTATTTTAGTTGAAAATTGCCTAATAATATTCCCTGAAGCAATTAAGTCCGAAACTTTTTAATCAAAATTAAAATCTAAAAATAGTAACATTTTTATCTTAAATCTGTAAGTGTTTGTTATGCTATGTTTTCTTGATCCCCTCTAATATGTAATTGCAGGATATTACGGTATAATATAAGAGTTGAATGTGTTTTTATTTCACGCTTTTCTCATATAAAACTAAAGCGTTTCTGAAAGATTGCATGCAACTTTTTGAAAAGGAATCGTAAAGTCTGTTCTTGATATTATGTTAATTTATTTCGAATTTATCTTTAGGCCATCTGATAGGAATCTGGTATTTGTTGATACAATAACAACATTAAAAACATTAATCTTTTCCGCTTAAGTATCAGAAGGCATTAAAATCTTGAGATTGTTTTATATATGAATAATTCATGATAACAATTTTATTCATTCTTACATCATATTTTTATTATCCTTCCCATCAAAAGTTCGATGTGTTTAACTTATAGTTAACTCTCGTATATTTATTGAATAATTTAACCTCAAATATGTTTACCGCATTAGGTGTTTAGAATTAATAACAGTCGACAGTTTAGTAAAAAGTTAGTCATTGCCAAGAATTCCTATGCAAATATTTTTTCCTATTATGTTTTCTTTTGCGATTTGTTACGTGAAATGTATTATGAACTACTCTTATTTAAGAAAACAATCAGAATGATGTAAAAACTATTCATTTATACTTAATTTTTCTTTCAATAATTTTTGAATTTAATGTTTCATTCATGTGTACGATACCAACACGTTGCGGGAAATATATATATATTTTAAAAGATCGTTGCTTTCCATGAGATACATTTTCTATGGATATTTATTCTTATAACATTTATTCATTAACATGTCATGCGAATAATTTTTTGAAGAACCATTCTAAAATATATAAGTAGAATTCAATGCTCTGAAAAATTAATCACTGCGCCCAATAATATCTCTGTCATGTCGTGCCTCTGGTAAGAAGTAATACAACAATAAACTTAAAAATAAGAACAGATATATTTAATGATGACAGGCATATCAGTCTGTGTTATTTTTGTGGAAATGATCCAAGAATTTTTTAACATAAAATTACTTCGTAAGTTCCAGTCCAGGTGCCGTTGAAGATTTACTGTGTAGAGGAACGGATCCCAGCTGTTTCTCTTCAAAGTTCTCACGTTGGNAAATTACATACAATAACCATTTTTACGAATATTCTGACGATACTTAGTAGGAATATTCTTTGAAATCCACTCTTCCAAGATATATGGCATTACGGGTTCTATGATGAGTATTTTAGTGGGGAAGGCGAATGGTTTTATAGCAGAAAGTGCGTTTTCAACTATAGGCATTTTCACCGGATTGCGAAGATTATAATTTTTGTCCTGAAAAAATTGTTAATGTCAAAATTTAAGTGTCTTATTTTTTATGTATGTTAATGAAAACCTTAGAAAACGATTTGACCATTTGTTTTAAGTGAACATTGTATGTAATTAATTTTACAGTTGAATATCTTTGATTAATTAGCTGTAATGGATTAAATTTCCCAGAGTTGAGTATTTTGTTTATGTATATCCCTTAATTTTCAATGTAGTAATCCAAAGAAAAATATTGCATGAAAAAAAAAAAAAAACTACAGTAAATCATAATGCGGTCGATAAAGGGTTAACATCTCTTGATAATGTAATAACGTTAGTCACAAAAATAGTCATCCTCATTGTCAGTTCACGGCATGCGAAACGCCATCTGTGTAATTAAGAGAATTAGGTGTGTGTTGTTGTGTCTTCAAATAAGAATATGTGAACTGTGTTTGCGTAAGCCCAACTGCGCATGCCCAGTAATTCTGATATGAATGTAAAAAGTGTTGTGAGTAAAAAATAAATGCCAGTCCACTAGAAACTGTGTCGTGATTGTGTCATGAGAATAATGAAGGAGTAATTAAGCTATCGACTAAAAGAGAACCATAAATATGGACAGTGTTTACACCATAAAATTGGTTATTGTGCTAGAGACTCTGGAGTCAACTGCTTCAGTGTTGGAGTTGACCCAAAACTCATATCGTCGCAGACTTTAAATAAGCGAAAGTTTGATGCTTTGTTTGATGAAGTCAATTTGGTGTACAAGGGCTTACTAATGTATAATAATGTTCGCTGGTTGAGCCTCGGGAACGTACATCAAAGATGTGTTGATTGCTTGGGAGAAATCAGACTGTTTCTACAAAATGAGAGCACATTTGAACAATATCCACAGTTGATGAATATTATGTGGCTTTTAAATTTTTTTTTTTTTTTTACAGACATATGCCAACATTTCAATGAATTGAACGTGAAACTTCGAGGCCCGAATAAAACAGTTATCATCATGATGGATCTCATTCGCACTTTTGAAGCTTAACTGTATGCTTTCAGAAACAATATTATCACAAGAAACTACAAGAACTTCACAAACTTGAAAAAAAATATCAAAGATTTAGGTGCCCAAGAGAAAGGAAATGAAAAAACAGTTATTGATTAATTTATTTCCATAACTGATTCTCTTTAATTAAAGAATTCTCAGCGAGATTTTCTCAGTTCAAGGAATTATTGGAAACGTTCAAATTTATTATGTACCCTGATGTGATTTCGTTTGATAAACTGAACTTGTCCTAATTCGATTGGTTGGAAATTGAAGAATTTGAAATGTAACTGATTGATTTTCAGTCTAATTCAATATGGATTCAAAAGTTTATTGAAACAAGGGAAAAGTTGGAATTGATTGAAGCAGAAAGATTAACAAGCAATATAAGTAAAAATGCCAGTAACGAAATTTTGGAAACATGGAATTCGATTCCAGAAACAGAAAACTGGCTCATGCTGTTTTAACCATATTTTCATCTACTTATACCTACGAATCATTATTTTCAAACATAAATAACCAAAGACTCGCTTAGAAACCATTTAGAAGACGACTCTAATTCAGTATGCATTCTGCTAAAAGTAACATCTTATAATCCTGATATAAGATATTTGTCATCTAATCTACAACAACAGAAGTCACACTAATGTTACTTTAATTTTAATTACATGTATAACTAAAACATTTACTATTATACAGTGTAAAACGTATTTTATCGTATTAAATAAAGAATTTTGATTTGTTCGTATTTAGTTTTATTACACTGCTGGCCACCGTAAATGCAACACCAAGAAAGACAAGACATAGTACAACAAAATTTATTTTGTAGATAACATGTTGACCAAGTATCAAATGATTAAATTTATAGACTTCTGTGAAGTGTGGTTCCTGCCAGAATCAGTAGCCACCATTGTTGGAGATCACCGCTGCCACACGCTTCGGCATTGTATCAAAGAGACTTTGGATGTGTTCTTGGGGTACAGCAGACCAAGCAACTTCCACACGTTGCCAAAATTGATCTGGTGTGGCAGCTGGGGGTGTAATCTGGGTCAATCGTTGAGCAACCATGGACCACATGTTTTCTATCGGCGAAAGATCCGGAGAGCGAGCCGGCCAGGGAAGCAATTCAATATGGTGATTGACGAAGAACCTTTGGACAATCCGTGTCACGGTGATCGCGCATTCTCCTGTTGAAATATGGCTGTGGCTAAGCCCTGAAGGTAAGGAAGGACAACTGGCTCTAACACCTCGGAGATGTAGCGCTGACTGTTTAAAGTACCGGCAATGCGTACTAGAGGAGTGCGAGAGTGATATCCAATACCACCTCATACCATAATACCCGGTGCAGGACCAGTGTGGTGGTGCATAACGCAGTTATTCAGCATCCTGTCTCCACGGTGTCTCCAGACTCGAATCCGACCACCGTGGTGCAGACAGATGCGTGACTCGTCAGTAAAGACAACTTCATTCCATTCTGCCGCCTACATCCTTCTTTCATCTCACCATTGGCGGCGGAGACTTCTGCGTCAAGGGTAGACCAAGCAATGGACATCTTGCGGACAGACCACTCTGCTGTAAATGGCGTCGAATGGTACGCGCAGACACTGAATGATGCGTTACAGACTCAATGTGCTGTGGTATGGTTCGTGATGTGACTGAGCGATCCGTCATTGCCATGTGCACAATTTGCCTGTCCTCACGTGAAGTGGTACACTGAGGTGGATTTGATCGACCACGTCGGTCCGTCGTACCCTCCTGCATCCAACGATCACATATCCGCATTACAGTTGTTTGGTTTAGTCCAACACGACTACCGATTTCCCTGAAAGATAATCCACAATACTTGTTGCAGTGCGTAGTACCGGATTTCAAAGCAGATAGACTAAAATCAAGTTTTGCGCCTGCGAAGGACAATTATTCAAAAGCAATTACGCAGTTGAAGGAGCGTTTCGGAAGAAACGAGCTTCTAGTAAAGATATACTTCTATAAAGACTTGCTCTCCATCGTAATGAAGAATGCAGCTGGTTGGATTAAAGTGGATTTGTGGGAACTGTATGATTTGTTGGAAAGTAAACTCATGGGGCCCTCGAGAGTCTTAGCCGCACGGAAAAAAAGTTTGCTGAATTCTTGGAGCCATTAGTTGAATCCTGCTTACCGGAAAACGTGCTTCGTGCGTGGGAAGGAAGTTGCTCCGTAGAAGATTCCTCACCGCAAGATAGTGCGCGTTCGTTGGATAAATTATTGTGCTTTTTTCGAAATGAAGTGCAAAGTGAGATGACGAAGCTCTCCCGTATCGAGTTGGGAGCTTCGTGCGTATCACATCATCGTTCGCATCCAGATGAACCTGATTGCTCTACAGCTGCTGCCCTCGTAAATTTTCAAGACAATTTAGGTAGGAGAAATTTTCATTGTATTTTTTGTGATGAACCTCATAATTCTTCTGAATGTTTTTCGGCAAGAAAAATGCCCTTAGAAGATAAGCGATAACTTTTCGTACAGAAACATGCCCGTTTTCTTTGCCTTAAAATTAGCCATATCTCTTGTTCATACAAATATAAAGTGAAATGTAATAAAAATCGCGAGATGTGTTATATTATGTGTGCAGACAGAGAATCTGCTTAATTAAATGATGAAAATATTGTTGCATCAAGTAGTGTACTATCAGATCAATCTGCCATTAATGAAATTGTATATTTGCAAACTCTTGTTTTAAAAATAGAATAGAATGGTAAAGAACTCAAAGCTCATACGATTTTGGATAGTGGTTCACAAAAGTTTTATATATCGGAGAGGGTCATTAAAGTTTTGCAACGGTGACCCAAATCACAAAATAAACCNATGAATAAAAGAAACTTTCATCACCAGCTTTTGTTAAAAATGTTTCCTCATTTTTCAACTTATCACAAACTAAATGAACTCCAATAAGAGGCATTATACCAAATGTTTCTAAAAGAATATCGGAATTTTAACACTTTATATTTTTAATCACATATAAATTACAAGTGTAATTCATACATTGAATGAAAGAGTAACTGAAACAGCTATACCTACAAGTTAACAAATGTTCAATGATTCGTCACACGGCACAAATCAAGTCGATAGGCAAGTTCATTCCCAACTTTTTTTAGTGTGTCTGAAAAAATTCTCGCGACAGCTGCTTCAAACCTGTGTCTTAAGTCTGGAAGGTTAGCCGGTAGTGGAGGAACGTACACACAATCCTTTATGAACCCCTACAGATAAAAGTCACATGGCGTCGGATCGGTTGAACATGGAGGCCATGCGATACAAGCTTTTTTGGGAGGCTTTTATTGCATTCCAAAGCCTTCGGGATGATTTCATGGATAGCAGTGCAGAAAAAAGATCGCACTTAAGAGAGACGTATATATATGTCCGGGGAAATAAACGCTTTGGCTTAGCGAGACGTTTAGACAGGAAGGGGGGGGGCTTAAGAAGTTAAAGTAATAGTGTAGTTTTAGCATCAAATTATAGTATTTTTGAATTCAATACATTGTTATTGCATTAAGGGGGTGCAATGAAAATTATGATTAAATATTGAGTCGCGAATATTACAACTTTGAGAAGCATTGATGTAATGAATACTATATAAAGCGTTAAAACTCAGATATTCTTTTAGAAACACCCGGTACTTATGTGTTTTTTAAACAATATTTTAGAAATAATAGATATTCCAAAGTTTAAGGTTCGTAAATTATACCTTTATTTTATTATGATGTCTATTTCATATTTTTATTGAGATAATTTCACTCCTAACTGCCACTCTAGATAAAAAAAAAAGCTGTTGCTTTGCATTTAATTTCAGAAACGGCTCAAGTGAATTTTAATGGTTTTTTTAGTTAGAATTAATTTGTTATTATTTTGAGTAAGAGAAATATCATAAGTAGTCTCAATTTTTTCAAGTAAAAAAAGTTGTGATCTTATATGTAAGTTCTTTGATTTATTGTATTTCAAAAAACTGATTATTTAAAAATATTTTTACTTTTTTCAGTTATTAGCAGATATATTTTAGTATTGAGAGTTATATTAATGTTCATGATTATTGGCTTAATTAAATAATACTTAGACTGAAATGTCATGGATTTTTTTTAATTATACTACGTAAGGTGCATAAAATTCTACATAAATTTTTAAATGTTGAGAACAGTTTTTAAAAGTTTGATGATCAAATCATAAAAGATGAATGTATATAACATAATTTGATGTTTTTTAAGGAATAAAACTCGTAACAAAAAAGTTTGGGAATCCAATTTCAAAACTGTAAGTGTTTTATGGATGGAATAGGACAATTTTGATGCACTTACAAGCTTTTAGGTCATTTTAATTCAATTTATTCTATAATTCATTGTAGAACGTTGAAAAAGTTACTTTATGAGAAAGGTACTTGAAAATTATTATTTTATGGTTCGGAGTGTTATTGAGAAATACAATTAATACAAGATGATTAAATGAATCTATCCATGATGATTAATATCGATGAAGGGTTTTTAATTAACCAATAAATATTCTAATTCATAGAATATATTTATTATTATACACAATTAAAATGATAAATACTTTCATTTTGCTGAAATATTACTGTTCTCTTAAAAATTATTACTGAATTCCAAAATATTTTATTTGAACAATCATATTAAATTGGTTTAACTCAAATAATGAATTGTAACTGCAAAAAATACGAAATAAAATTAATTGTATCCAGGAAATTTTTAGATTTGAAAGATTATGTAAAATTATAAAGATTGTAAGAGTTAATTTTTAAATTTCAGAGATGAGGTCTAAAGAATTTTTTTTTGCTTTGCTGTGTATTTGAAATTTTTACGAAATTCGCAAATAATGTGTAAACTGCTTTTTAAGTAATTAATTATTAATTCCTATTTACAAATCAACAAAAAACACCCTTATTTCATTTATGTGGTTGTAATATTTTAAATAAACTAATTTCCTAAAAATCAGAAAGAACTCTGAGCGTTTGATTGTATAGACTCATTTAAATAGCAATTATTTACGATATTTATTTTTTAGAAATTATACGCTATGACAACAAACTATTCTCATTCAAAAGGTGGAGAGCTTAGTTTTTTAATTTAATAAAAAACTACAATTCAATGAATTTTAATACGCTTGTTATATATCAGGTACCAGTAAATGATTCAAATAGTCGCTTATTTCAATAAAACATTTCTTTTCAAATAATAATAATTAATTAATCCTTGCTTGAGTAAAAGCGAAAATACAAATTAAACTATCTAAATGGAAAAAAGAAGTTAGAACCTAAATATTTAAATAATTCTTTTTATTTTTCATCAATGAAAAGTGTATTTTATTTACATGTGTTATTTACAAGATCTTTGTACAAGATATGCAGACATATCTACTCATTTCAGATAGATCAACCGTGATGATGTCCATGGTGGTGGTGATGTTGCTCATGGTGATGGTGATGACCGAGGAGCTTGGCGAGAATTCCAGCGGCGAGCAAGGCCTCTACACCCCTCATTCCACCACCTCCTCCTCCCCCAAGGTGCAGTGCTTCAACCCCTGTTATGGAGGGACCAGGTACCAAGAGGCCAAGGACCAGGACGATGAAGAAAGCGCACAATTTCTTCGAGTGGACCATTGTTGATAGTATGGCTTTACTAAAAAATATCAAAATTTTAAAATATTATATGTAATATTTGTTAGTTTCTATATAGTTAGTTCTTCAAATTTTCTCCAGCAAAATAGCTACGATATATGGACCGTCAGAATCTCGAAACAATATCACTTTCCCAAATTTTAAATTTTATGTAAATTTGGAAACTTTTAAAATAATGTTTTAATTTCCTCAATCAAAACAAATGGAAAAAAAAAAACCCATGAAATTAAATAAATACATTCAAAATGAGAGAAATCATAATGGTTATATTTTGTCAAATCTACCAATAACGGTCACCGTATCTACCATCATATTATAAATTCTGCTATTTGCTGGGATTGTCATACTTGATGAAGATAATGCATTTTAAACAATATATCCTCTTAAAAAACTTATTGTTAATCAATTACAGAAAAATACAATAATTTGAATTAATAATTTATTCTTATTGTAAGATCAATATGTATTTTTTGAAAGGTAAAATTTAGAACTTTTGTCATTTACATATGAAGGTCAAAACAAATTTTAAAGCACTTTTTTGAATAACAGAATAGGAACCGAATAAATTTTTAATTAAGTAAAATTAATTAATTTTATTAAATTGATAAAGTGATTGAAAGTTCCCATTAATCTTTCTAATTAAGAGAATTTCAAAAGTAAACTGAAATACAAAATTTGAATATTTGAACTAAAATTATTAAATTTTGTGTATTTTGCTTTGAAAGTTTTTATAGATTACAAAAACTGCATATTTGGACAGTAATTTAGTCAATGAAAACTGTTAAAAAATATTGCTTTTTTTAAAAATTTAGTACATATATATATATACTTTTAAAATACTTAATTTAAATTTTTTAATTTTACCTTTATATATACTTTTAAAATTTTTAATTTAAACTAGCTACACATTTGCAGTAATTTAATAATAATTATAAACTTATAGAGTATCATTGATATTTTTGTAGTAATATTTAGATATCAGTTTTACATGAGATTTCTATTCAAAGTTATATTCAATGTAATATGCATTACGATTACTATAAAAAATATTATAACAATTTTTAAAATATGAAGAATATTTAGTTTAAAGAGAATTCGCGTTAAGCATAAGTGAAAATGTTTTTAAAAAGGCCCTTAAAAATGTTTTTTTAACTAGAAAGAAACATATTTTATTTGGTAAAAATATTTTGAAAGAAAAAGAAGTCAAGATAGTTTTTGCATTAAAAATTAATTAAAATTACTCTTTGCATTTATAATGTTTATATTTATTTCCAAAGTTGAAGATATGGAACTTATACAAGTGCTAAATTTAGCAAATTTAATTAAATGATACTAAATTAAATGATGAAATGATTAAATGATACGGTAAATTAAATGATACTTATTTACATTCATAATTAATCATTATTTTTCAAATATGACATAAATATACCACATTCCAGCAATATAAACTACAACCCACCAATATAAACTATATTCGTAAAAAATAATTATTTCAAACTAAACCTATAAATATCTCATTCCAACAACATAAACATTCATTTTTTTACTGGAGAATTTTCTTCCTTAATTTAAACTTTCGTAATTTTTTTGAAAAAACGTTTTTAATAAAAACATGAAATATTGCAGAAAAAATTACAAATGTAATAATTGGTTCGGTTGAACAACCGATAGCTAAGAAATCTTTCTTAATTTCTTTAGTTTTAATACAAAATAAAGTTATGAAAGAGAAAAGGAACACTGAAAAACGAAAGTTTTTTTCTTGCAAATAGACATTCAATACTCACTGTGTTCCCACTAAAGGTGAATAGTTGATTGGAATTGATAGATATGATAGATTGAATAGAAATGATTTTTTTCCGATCGCTCCTCTGATTTTTATACGATGATAAAGTCATTTAGCAGCAATCTTCCTTTCACTGTAGAAAACCCATCCAACCGCGCAAACTCAAACACCCTGACACAGACCGGAAAAATAAAAAATAAACAAATTCTTCTTTCCTTGCCGTGATGAGAGAGTAATTTTATTCCTTTAATATGCCGAGTAACCCAGAACAATAGTTATTTCCTCCATCGATCAAATCTAACTAAACTGAAACCACATAGTTTTCGTTTTCATAAACAAATTACCAGGCCTTAAAATAGAAATGTTATCAAGGTAAACAAAAAAAGAATTGGACAAAAATGGCGGAATGAATGGGTTTGTGTTCCTTTGGAACTTAGGTGTTTCCGTTAGTAACCGGAAAGAGTTGAGAAGTTTTTGTGTTTCCAGAGTCTTTATTAATCTGTGTTTAAGAAGGATTATTTTATGTAATGTTATGTTATGTATTTCCGGTGAGAACAATCTTATTATCGAATGATAAATGAAATAAAAATTATGGCTTACGATGCAAATTGAAATTATAATTTGGATTTGTTTTTGTTTTTTTAATCCAATATATATACATATATCAACAATTTTAAAATAAAATATAATCGTCTGCATTTTTTGAGATTTAAATTTTTCTCTCCATCTAAAAAAAAATATTCCAATCATTAGTTTATTACAAATTTTTTTTTGTATGCAAAGGGGGGGACTATATAAATAAACCAAAATAACGCGATATTAAAAGCAATAAGAGCATACAAAAGTAACCAAGATAACTAAATATTAAAAAAAGACTGCTGATTGGAAAAATAATCCAGATTAAAAGTAATACTCAGAAAAAAAAAACTATTGTTATTGATAATTCAATAAGTTTACCTCTTAATTATAAACAAATAAAACATATATATTTTTTATTTTTGAAAAAATTGCAAAATTGTTGAAATCTAAAACACAAATTAATTAGTTAATATATATATATATATACTATATATAACAGTGCCTCGAAGAAAAAAAAATATCTTCAAGTACCTGAATCATTGAAAATTGAAAGTACCAATTATCTTGATTTTACCTTTCGCATTCATTATATGAACACATCGTCACCTTTTCACGAATTTCCGAAATCTTTTATGTTTAATCCTTGTCTGGTTATGTTTTATATCTGTGAAGGATTACCCCTCTCTCTTGGCCACCTAGATGCATGGGAAGAGGGGAAGGAATACCAGACATATTCAAAATCAACTTATTTATTGATCATCCAAATTAACAACACTGATTCACTTAAATTCAAGAAGAGAATGTTTCAATATTGACGCTTAAAACCTATCTAAGTGAGCGACTCTGTGGCTCAATTGGCTAGAGCGTTCGGCAGATACCTGAAAGGCTCCCGGTTCGAATCTCGGCACAAGCATTGCAGGACAATGAATTATTATTTAATTTCTTAAATTATTACTTTAATTTCTAATACCTTCTAGATGTTTCTTTACTTTGCTGGAACGGCGTTCCAGAATATTCCATTATGCTATAAAAGAGCCAAAAGCTCGACAAGATAGTCAGTTCTTGGTTTTGTAACCTAGAATGCTTCATCACACACAATAAATACTTGGGACAAAATCAATACGTATCTAGCTTTCTTTCTTCGTGACAATATGAACAATAACGAGATGCACGAATTATACGAAAACGCTTTTTTTTCTCTCCTTCTCTTCATTGCTAGCAAGAAAATCCTGACTATATATATTTATTTCCAATGGCCAGGGTTAGAGAAAACTACTACACCAGAAGGGGGTAGGAAAAAAAAAACAAACAGACAAAATAAACAGAGTAAGGGAAAAAATAAAATAAAAATTGCAAGGAAAGTCTATGAACCCAATAAGTCCCTAGCTTGCCAATCAATGTCACACAAATAGGAGTTTTTTTAGGGCTGGGCAGCAGTGAATGTGGTCAGCATCCATGTCCTCCCGAAAATCGCACAGCGTGCAGAAAGAGACCTGGGCAGCATGAATTCTATGCAGATGTTTCAGGAGAAAGTCGAGTCCAGTGGTCAGACGAAACTCAGCAACTGCTTTACGTCTTGGCCACATGGGAAGATCTTTAAGATTATTCCACCAGATCTTATTGGGATTTCTCTCAGCGTATTGTCTTGAACAGAGATCATTCAATTTTTTATTAATGATGTGCCTGGCACTAATAAAAGGGACATCTTTCCTTGTTATCTGTTGAATGGAAACTCCCTTCTTTGCTATGTGGTCCACAAACTCATTACCATTACACCCTGTTTATAGTTGATTTAATTTGAATATCACGGTTTCTTCTTCAGAAGGATTGGTTGTGAATAAACGTGAATGAGAGCTTTAAGATTTCCCAAGAGGATTAGCTGAAGGTACGTGAATAGATCCGTCACACATCTTTATGTTTAAATATCTCCTTACATTTTGAATTATATTTTATACTTTTTAAAATTGCACAAATTGAGGAACAATACATAAATTATTATTATATATTACTCAAAAATTGAGTTTTAAGTAAAAAATTAAACTGTTGATATTAAATAAAACATACTATACAAGGAACATAAATAGGTGGTTAAAATTTATTGACCCTTCGAATACTTTGTTTCGAATTGTTATTTTTCTCCTCTCTCTCTGTCACATTTATAAAACACATTTTTTATGATTAGAATTTCCCAATCGATTGTTTTATTATTTGGCTGTCTAGCTACAATATTGAATTATAATAATATCTTGAATAATAAATATTTACCTAACTAGACACATTTTTAGTAGTAATAAACTGTAAATAAATTACGCTTCCAGATCATATTGACTCGGCAATTTGGGCGAAAAAATAGATATTCTTGGAAAAATACAGAACATTCTAGGAAGATTATTTTACACGAAAATCTTAGAATTTACTGACGGTTATTCACAGTTTATATAAAAACTATGAAGAGAAGTAATATGGGAGTCAAGCATTTGACAGCGACAATGCATTTCATTGGTTTCATGAGATATAGCAATTACGAATTAATACTGCTACATGAACTTGAATTTGCGCTTTTGCCGATATTATGTGAGTTCATTGTTTCGTTTTCAAAGTAAATATGTTGTCTTTTTTCAAGAGTTCCAGAATAAATTACGGTTTACTCCGAAATAACCCACTGGTTTATTGCGAAGACCTTTCCTTCATCTGAAAAACGGCCATCCACGTCGCGCTATTTAATTGAAAAGGAGAGTTACATAATCAACAGGAAATGAGAAAAAGCCACTGTAACTAAATTTAAAAAAAAAGAGCATATTTTTGAACTAAAATAAAATTATTGTGTTCTCCTATGGTTGTTACATATAAATAAAAATGCGTGGTTTAATCGTCAGTAAACTTCCTGATAATCAGTAAAAAAATGATATTTTGTAGTCGAAGAAAAATAACCGAAACTTTTTTCAATTAAGTGTATTTTTTATTGCTTTCTCAAATATTTTAATGTATTTGACAAAATTTTTGTATAGCCCTAAGTCAAAATTTTTTTATTTTAGTTATTTTAATGCATTGATATATTATTCTCGTAAAATTCAATGATTTATCATTCTCAAATATACCTATAAAATGTTATTAATTTCGGATATTTATTACTCAAAAATTCTGTAGTAATATACGGACAGTTTTAAAATTTAAGCATATGAAAATAAGAAATAATTCTGTTATAAATATTAATAAAGTTTTACGTTGTGCATTCTATTTTCTAAAATAATGGCTTTAATTACGAGCTATAAGCTGATTTATAAAGTTAAATGTATCCTTATTACACTATAGTATTTTTTTATATAAATAGAATAATAAATTATATTTTTTAAAAAATAAAAAAAAATCACATTTTTAAAATTTATTTTAAAAGTTTTAATGTTTTTCAAATATTTTAAAATATACAAAAGATATTTTATTCTTAAATGATGTAGGGTTTAAAGAGTATGATACATTTTATAATTCTATAAAATTTTATACATCAGAAACTAATATTTTGGAAAAAAGCGTGAGCAACGCAAAAATTACTTAATATTTATTACAGAATTATTTCTTATTTTCATATGCTTATAATTTTTAAAATTATGATTATATTTAAAACATTTTTTACATTTTTGAAGCCATAATCTTTTCTAAATAATGTGTAAAAGATTCGAATTATTTAATTTAAGTTTAAAAGAATTATACTTGTTTAAAAACTGTTTATATTTTCACACCTCGAGACAAAATTAACACCCCTGAGACCTCTTAGAGATATCAATACAATATGCATGTTAATAAATTCAAGAAGAATTCTCTGCATTAAATAATTTATAAATTATTTTAAGCAAATAATAGCAGAAAGACGAGCATATGCGTGAAAGCGTGTAATAAATAATGCGCATGCTATTATTCCCTCCGAAAGCCATGAAAAAACATTGTCGATTAGACTGAAATAGTTTCTTTCATCCAGAAAAAGGCTCAAATTAACTTCATGTGTCTAATATCTAAATATAAAAATGAGGAAATGTCCCTTTCATTAAAGAAATCGTTAGATAAAAAGAGAAAACGAAGCAAAGTTTCAACTGTTTCCTTAAATTAACTTCAAACGTCAAAAATAGTTTGTTTACTTTCATGCTGATGAGTTTTGAAATTTTAAAGATACAATATTCCTGAATAAAGCATCGGCTTCAGGAAATTCGATAGCACAGAAATAAAATAATATACTCATTTTTGTAGTAAGAATTATTTTTTGTAATTTTTACAATCACAAATTTCTTATTCTCATGATCAAGTGCAAATTCACTT
>BMAV01015621.1:42128-79789 GCA_019973955.1 Trichonephila inaurata madagascariensis | reverse complement strand
ATATATTATTCAACTTGAAACTATCAAATAAAATCATTGAAAAGTGATTTTATTTAATATTTAATAATTTTCAATAAAAATGTTATGTAATGTGCATAATATTTCATTTTGTTTTATTTTCCATCTGTTTTCCTTTTGGGTATGGATTTGTTAGTTGCTAACATAAGTGGAATTAGTGAAATGACTGTTTTGAATTTTTATTAGAATTTGACAAATAATCTGTTCTTTTCTGATCAGTATGAAGCATTTCAACAATGTAAGCCTAGTTAAGGAATATGAGTCCAATATTCTTGGTTAAAGAATGGAAATGGGAATATTCTAGTTAAAGAATGGGAATATTCTAGATAAAGAGTTGTAATATTCTAATTACGAATAGGAATATTCCATTGAAAGTATGGGAGTGGAATATTACTTGGCATTATCGAACATTTCTTTTCACTGAAATAAATTCTGGAGATCCAACTTTGTCGATTCTTAGAATAAATTTTGATGATTTGATGATCTTTTTTTTCAATAGAAACCCAAATCTAAAACCCAACATTTGATAAGTAATTTTTATCAAATTATTTTTCACATTTTCCTTCTCTAATTCAAATTTGCAGAAACAGATTTATAAAGGAATGAATTTACGATATTATATAACACAGAGGAGGATCGACTCTTCAAAAAATAACCTACGAGTATTTTTTTTCTGAACAACATTAAAATTTTTATTTTAATGATTTTATAAATAGTACTACTGAAATTTTGGACTTCATATGCTTCTCTAGCGAAATGGTATTGTGGCCAAAGAAGATCATTTGTAGACCAACAGTGATTACTCTTCTGGTAATAGTAAATGAAAAACAGTGACCTTGGTGACAAATTTTGCCAAATATTCACCGAATTTGACCATAAAAATAGATTAATCTCAAAAAACCCCCAAAAATCTCGGATGATTATTTATTGAGAAACTCTTAGAAGCTCCTACAGGTTTCTTTCTAGCCTATAAGGATAGTGAGAAAAAGCAACATTGGAGTTAAACATTTAGTGGCAACTATGTATTTCATTTACCATATATGAATTAGGACATAGGATTTGAACTGTTGAGTTCTATATTTGTGTGATTCTTGAATTTGTGTTATTGGGGATATATATGTACGAGTTATTGCTTTCTATTATAAAAGAACCTACAGCATTTTCTTGAGAGTTCTAGAATAAATTACGATGTATTCGGAAATAAATTGTGGATCTTCCTTATTTAGAAAGGCTATCAATAATGTAGCACATATGAAATTAACATGCACAAAAGATCCGAATAGATATGGTATTGATAGGCAGAGATGGTTAGCATCGTTTTATTTTTCAATTTTGTAAATATTTGCAACTTCTACGCAATTATCAGAAAAAAAAATATTATACTTTGTAATACATTCAGAAATGACATAAAATATCTCATTAACCGATACGTCCGGAAAATTTAAAAAACAAACAAACATCGACAGTATATAGCAAAACTCTCATCAATAAAAAGGTTGAGCACCCTCCCTTTTTTATATATATAAAACTTCTTCATAAAATATAAAATATGAAAAGCTTGGGAAAAAAGTATGTTGACTAAAAATGACAATATATGAAATTTTTTAGCACAGGAACCAAAATATAGAGGAAATGTTTTCTAAATTTTGTTTTGCTTAAGAGAATGTGAGTCTCAAAAGACTAGAGTCTCCAATTTTTAACCCTAAAATTCAAACAAATGATATTTAGTGTCGATGTATATATATAAGTCACAAACAAAATATTTTTAAAAATATTTAAAACTTTTTGACTTATCAAGTTCCCCCCTCCCTTTTGTTATACGCATTCTAACCATTCTGACGGGTAAAAATACCAACACCAAGAAAAAAATTATTGTAGAGTAATTAAATTCAGACAATGCAATTGTCCAGTTAACATGCTTAATTGATTAAATTTTCAAGATCACAGGTTAGTTTAAGCTCAAGAAAATGCATTTCAAATGTGAAATGCTGTTACATTAATAGCTGGTGTAACCTACAGAATTTTTAATGCAAGCCTATAAGAATGCATGCATTGTGTCATACAGATACCGAATGTCCCTTTGTGGTACAGAGTTCCCTGCCTGTCGTACTTATTGTGTCAATACTGGGACGGTCAGTGCTGGCTGTGGATGGTGCTGAAGTTGCCATCTAATGATATCTCCTACGAGTTCATTTGAAGACAGATCTGGTGATATCGCAGACCAACATAGCATGTCAACACTCTGTGAAACACGTTGCGTTATAACAGCTGTGTGATGACGAGTGTTATCCTGTAGGAAAACTCCCTCTTGAATGCTGTTCATGAATGACTGTATACAGGTTGAATCACACCAGACTGACGTACAAATTTGCTGTCAGTGTGCTTAGGTGTGAGAGTGATCCTGATGACATAGGAAATTTCTCCCCAGACCGTGAATACAGGTGTAGATCCAGTATATCTGGGCTGCAGACAGTTTGGCTGCAAGCGTTCCCCTGGCCTCCTTCTGATCAACACATGGCCATCATTGACATCAAGGCAGAACCTACTTTCATCAGAAAACACAATAGATCTCTACTCAGTCATCTAGAGAGCTCACAACTGATGTTGCAAATCACGGTGGCTTGGAGTCAATGGGATACACGCTACAGGGCGCCTGACTCGGAGCTGTCCTTGAAGTAACCGATTTCTAACAGTTCGTTGTGTCACTGTGGTACCAACTGCAGCTCAAATTTCTGCCACACACGTACGCTGAATATGTCGTTCTTTCCTTTCAGTAGTACCACGTGGTCACACGGATCCCGGTCTTCTTGATTCGGTACCATAACTTGACCACTACTCCCAGCAATGATGTACGGTGAATTTATTCCGGTCAAGTCTTTCTGCAATACCGCGGAAAGAAAAACCACCTTCTCTTAGCAATATGAGACGACAACTTTCAAACTCGGTGAGCTATTAATAATGGCTTCTTCATTTCTTAAAGGCATTCTTGGCTAACATCAACTCAATACGTCAAATTTCACAGACAAATAATGTTCACGAACTTCACAGCACGCATTTAAAACAACTCTGATTTGCAAGTTCTGAGTGGCGCTACTAGCGCCATGTTTAAGTGCAATGCACAAAATTTGAACCGATGTCATCTTTCAGATGAAAAAACACGCCTACCAAATCTCGTTTATCTAACACAAGTTTTTCTTTGAGCAGGGATTTCTTTCTATCAGTGTATTTCTTGTAATTTTTAAAATTTAAAATAGCGTTTACATAAAACCTTTACTCCTATTTACCCACAAAATAAAAATCTGGCATATTGAAAATAGGATTTTTAAATTGAATAATTTATACAGAAGGAAAAGTAAATAAATATACAATTTTTTTACCGCACCCCCCCCCCCCACTTCATACACGTTTTTAATTGTGAAATTTTCAGATAAATTATCATAATAATCAAGAAATTATGCTTTATTTCTTTATTTTTCAAGTTTGAAATTTCGTGGTTTTAAAATGAATTGTGAGTTTCTTGGATCATTACAAATTAAAAAAATTCAAATTTAATATAATTAAAATGCAGAGGCCTTCAAATCATTGAGTTCCTTTTAACTTAAAGAATACATTAAAAGACTAAAAATAATTCATTCACAATAGTTTTTGTATTGCTAATGTGTTGTTGTGACTAATGCCACCCCTGCCTGACGAAGTCAGATCGAGGCCCAAAAAATTTCATCGCGGCTAAGGACTAAAATTCTTACTCCCGTTATTAGCCTTAGCCTCACGCAGGTGACAGTACGATTTGGCTCGGTTCCACCCAAATTTAGAGGGAGGAAACCCTAGGGGTGGCCGGGGGCTTCCACCTCTCTTACCCTTCCACTAACCTCACGATAGGACTTGCGGCTCGACGGCTATTTAGAGTACCCCATGCCACACAGGCACTGTACATTTACAAACATCCATGCCTTCTTCGGGATTCGAACCCAGTTCCTACGGCACCGCAGTCAGCGTCACTAACCCCTACACCGGTTGGGTGACATTACTAATGTGGTAGGTTACTACTTATGAACTTTTTAAATTATTTTTCCTGTAAATTTTAAATTACTAAGTATTTGACTGGTATCACACGGAAAATGTAAACTATTAAGACGTTACTGAATGAGAAGCAATGGTAAAACTTTATTCTGTGTGATAGTTGTTAATGTAATTAACAAGTGATATAATTTATATAAGATATAAAATTTGTAATACTGTGAAAATTGAATATTTATAAGGCAATGGAAGGTAGTTATTTGAATTTAATACATTTTTGGATTTCGTTTTTCATTAAGTTACATAAAATTAGTGTGTAGTTGTGAAACGTTTTTATATTTAAAAAAATTATTCATCGCGACATTTAAGAATAAATTGGTTAAGAATAAGTGAAGGAAGCAAAAGTAAAATAAAAATCTCAGGAATAATTTGTTCTATTACACACACATTCACAATAGCATTATCTAAGTAGTTTTATTAAGTGTAAATGCTTAACCTCTTAACCAGGTATACCGTACGGGCTACCGAAAGCTGGCCACAACCTGATTTGTCCTTACGCTGTTCGGGCTCTGATATGTTCATCCTTCTACCTTTGATTTTCACTTATATTTAATTTTTTTAGGGAGATTATTAGTACTAGTATTTTTATAAGAGACGCAGTTTGTCCATGTTGCTGAAATACATCTCATTCGAGATTTTCTTTGAGGTAAAAGCGGGAATTTTTCATTGAAGGCAGGAATTTAGATTCTTGAAAGTATTCTATAAAGAATAGGGTTAGGAAAGCCATTGTGCAAAGTTTTGTTAGCGAAGAAATGAAAATGGAAAGATAATCCAAAAAGGCCTATATTGTCTGTCCCCATTCCTATGTATTACACTGTGCTTCAAATTATGTGTGGATATACATATGCACACAAAATCTGCAATCGTTTGAAAAAGAGGTACGAACTTAAAATTTTTTTGTATGAGAGAAATTCTTTTAAGATATATGAAACATTCTTCATAGCATGCAGAGTGAACTTATAAAAAAACATTTAGGGGTTTTATGTTCAAGAATTATAAAACAAAAAAATAGTGTGAACACTTTAAAATTGAAAGTTAAAATAAAATTCTTCCATTTTCGCATCCTGTTAAGTATAATGCTTAGTTACATGCAATAAAAATGTGTCTTTTTTTGGAACATTTTGGGCAAAAAAATTGACCACTAAAGGGGTTAAGTGTTGATATTTAGATAAGATTATTCTTCTATTTAAATATTTTTCAAATTTTTTTTTATTATTAAATAAAGAAATAACACCCAATGACGTGTATATTTACATCTTTATTTACAACATCATGTTTAGTACTCTTTAGAAAGTAACTGTACAATATCTACAAATTACAGGCAGCAAACTGCAATTTTCTTTTGAAGCAAGAACCTTTTCTGCTTGATTTATTCGAATCTATAAGGGATTGGCTCAACACTTCTTCGCCTCCTGCCGTGGTGATGGACGGGAATGGGGATGTGGTGATGCTCTTCGTGATGGTGATAGTGCTCGCTGAGAAGTTTGGCGATGAGTCCGGCAGCCAAGATTTCCAGGACTCCCCCTCCTCCTCCGCCTCCACCACCCATCAGATGATGCATAGCCTCTGTCGGCATCAAGCACTGGGAGGCAAGGAGGACAAGGGTCAAAACGAAGAGTGAAGATCTCATTTTTATACTGAAAATAAAGAGAAATAATCATTGTTCAGTAAGTACTCGTCGAAATATTTTTTCTTCTAACATCAACATTTTAGATTATATCAGGTATTTGAGGAAGATATTTGGAAAATAAGAACTATAATAAAAGTAATGTTCTATGGGGAGTATATTGAGTGTATTGATTCAAGTAGCTCTTTTCTGTTTCACTTTAGAAAATATCAACATGTTTCCAAAAGATTCTCTTTCGAATTGTACAGTTTGGTCTAAGGTACGAACATGCATCAGAAAGAAAAAAAAAAACGTTTTAATTTAATTGAATGGATTTTAAAGATTTTGAGATTTTCTACAATTACAACCATACGCCAGCTTTAAATTTTGGAAAATTTGTTTTTAAATCAATACGCTTTCTAGATTCCATACAGATTCAAAGTGAGAATTTTTTGAGCGATCCTTATTGAAAAACTACTCCGGTCTATTTTTTTTAATCACAAATCCAAGGTCAAGATAGCTGTGAGGGCATGGTCTCTAACTCGTGGCTAGCGTTGATTCTGTAGAATCGTGGTTTCCAGTTATAGTGCAACCAACGGCCCACCTTGTAGAAAAGTTGATTACATTGAGAAGTTGAGCACATTAAATTTGTCGAGACTCAAAGTCCTCATGCTTGCGCCGTTAGTTAAGTTTCGAGAGAGGGTTGCCGTGATCCTAATCTCCACTCCCATCGTCATTTAACCGTTCAGTGTCACGAGGTTCGTCTCCAATAACCCTCATGTTGGTTCAGAATGTGATGCTACTAATCAATTATTATTGTTACAAACTTGCCTGAGTTGCAGCCACCAATCTGATAACCCTAGTCACATTTTCTATGGTTGCAATAAGCTTATTTAAGTTCATGCTAGGAAGCGAAATTTGCCTGTAAAACTCAGTTTTCCACAAGCAGAACAATATTACAGGGAAAATAACATATGTGGCCTGTTTCTTTATCTACGGTATCTAAGTTGTTGATGTCACAATGGACATTTATTCAGAATTGAGTCGTCGGTTCGAGTAGTTACAAACCAAAGATCCCTCCTGTGGGATATAGAGAGCTGCTACGCGTTATGAAGCTCTCGAGTTGCGTTATTTAGGAAATTGAAGTTAAACTCCTTGCTGCTTAGTTAAAGTTCAGAGTTATAAAAATTCTGTATTTAGTTGTCCTCCCTTAGCTTTAGGTTGATTCCTTTTTTAATCTAACAATAAGATTAGTTCAAATCTTGGACACTTCAATGTAAAGTTCCTAGAAATGTAAATTCAGTCTATGCGTTAAAAAGATGAATCAGTCAACAACAGTGGTTATATTTGATGTATATGTTACAGTTAAAGTGTATAATTCAGTTATATTTCATAGAATAACTAGGTATTTCCTAAAATAACTAGACAAATCAGTTAAAGTATATAATAGATGAAAAATTTCATACTTTTCCTAGTTATTCCATGAAGTAACTAAGGATAGACCGTTAAAGTGAAAAATAAGCAATTTCAAAGATGTTTTATAAATTAATTGTTTAAAAATAGCTAAAATCTCTCGAAAAATACATTTTATCCCTTTTGCGAATGAATAACTGTTAAATAATAAAGGAAAGCAGAGATGGTATAATTTATTATGTTGCTCATATTGCTATTAGTTAAACAGAAAAGGGGAAAAAAGAATATATTTGCAAAAATAGATTATATTTAAATATTATCAACAAAAAAATATGCTGGGAAGAAAACTGTTACTTCATAAAAACATTGCGTAAACTTTTTAAAACAAAAAAATGTAAGAGAATATTTATTAAAATTTTATGAGATACCTTTATTTTTCTTTCCATTAATTATTAGAGCAAGGATTGTTATGATGACACTTTGGATTGAGCTGCTTATTATTTTTGAAACAAGTACACTGTTTAGTATTACACATTTTTTTTACACAAGCCCTTTTTAAATCCTTGTCCAGCACCGCAACTTTGAACTATTGGAACAGATCGAAGCGTTGTATCAATATTTGGAACTTCTTCAATGTAAACTAATTCTCACTGCCATATACTGAACTGATATCTAAAGTACAATTGCTTCATTCCGCCTAAACGGAAAAATTCTTCCCAAAGCAGCTAGAACCGGTTCAAAGAACTTTCGAGTGTCGTATTTCATACTTCAACACGATCAAGTAATCGTTATTCTATAGAATATCTAGTTAAATCGTATAATTCAATAATTTTATGTACTTTGACTGATCTAGTTATTTCATGAAATACCTAGTTATTCTATGAAATAACGGATTTCACGCTTTAACGGTAATATATACAACAAGAAAAATGGTGAGGAATTCTGTAATCAAATTAGAATCTTGTACAAAATGAACTTTGAGAATGAAGCATTGGCAGTGGGAAGCATTTTGAAAATCGTTAAACGTGCTTCACTTGTCTTTCGCATCATAAAGAGAGAACGTTATTGCTTTTGATAGAAATACTCACAGCTAACGCTGAAAACATGCAAAAAAGGCGAGTTTTATGTGAAATCTTCAGTTAGAACATTTTTTTAAAAATATCCTGTTTTTTTAATTTTTTTTATGACCTTCGTTCTGCATACTTAATCAGGAAAAGTAATATTTTTGTTTAATGGATATTTTATGCATATTATTTTAGAATAAAAATGATTAATGATGGTAGTTTTTGCGACACAAATATTTTATTATTTTCTGAGTGATATTTTATGATTAGTGTAAGCAGTCGCATTATTGGTATTTAAATTTTTCTTTTTCACTACAAGTGTTGTGATTATGGACACTAAATATTGAATATATAATGAATTTAGTTTAAATGAAAGTTAAAATTAGAACGAAATAAGCAAATTTATATATAGAATTTAAAAGTTCCTTTGTATTTAATTTTGTTAATTCACTTTAATACTTTAAAACTGGAATAAAAAAATAATTTTTTTTTCTTTCATTAAATTATCATTAATGAAACGTTCATTCTTTCGGCTTATTTTTTTAGGCAATTATTATTAATTTGGGTATAAAAAAAGAAGGATAATTTCCTACATATGTGACACAATCATACATCAAAATAGCTCTTCTTGTGTAATGTATAAAAATAAAATAGTAAGATGAAGCTTTAAGGAGTTTAAAAATATAAAGTGTTCCTTTTTAAGCATTTGAGCTTATTTCCAAGTCTATCAATTACTGAACTCAAAAGATAACAAGTCTCCCCTAAGAAAATATCGTGATCAAGGCTTGTATATTAAACACTTAGTCTAGAAATAAAATTCGTTTTTTTTACGCCTAAGAACAGAGATCTGTGAAGATCAAAGAATTCTAACATCGATATTGCTGATAGACTAAAGCAAGCATTTTTTTGATTTAAAATAACTGAATTGGAAATGAAGTTGTGGATATTAATACATAAGTTGGCAAAATACTCTAATGTTAAAGATTATTATCAATATTTATATATTTCGATGTTAATAAACAATCAATCAATCAAACCGTGAAATACAAAAGAGTTGATTGGTTGTTAATGAGCGTCACAATCTATATAAAACAACTTAAAAGGTATTGATGACCAATCTCGTGAATTTTAACCATGGTCAAGTACTGAGGATAGCACCTCACTCAGTAAACTTCCACACCCCACCGAAAGTAACACATGAAATTTGAAACATATATATTTAAAATATACAATATTTTTCAAACATTTAACCTCCGTGAATTCTTTTTTTAAATAATGAATCTTTATCTGCATTTTTCTTACAGAAGCTGAAATGAAAAAGCTTACTTGGGGTGTAGTAAAAATTAAAATAAATTATAACAAAAATACAGAAAAAAAATATATGAACTCCAAATTATCAATATCAGTTTAAGATTTGGAATGTATACAAGGAGAAATTTACAGTTTTTGAATATTTTATTTGTTTCTGAGGCTCATATACAAAGTTATTTTAGCATGTTTTATTTTTCTCAAAGAATCAATCACACACAAAGTAATAAGTGATAAAATATTTGAAAATTGTATTTAGTGGGGTCTATAATACTTCAAAGCAGTAGGTTCGAGTCTTGTTTAAAACAGATAAAATTAAATAAAAATAAAAATTTGTGAAAAATTATAATTTCTAATGATTTATTCATTAAATAAAACAAAAAAATGAAGTAAAGTTTACATTTTTGTAGTGCATTAAAAATATTTTTTACCGATATGTGGAATGGTACCAGATTTGGGATCTTAAACTTCAGTAAACCATAGTAATAACTAAAATCAACCAAAAGTTTAATGACTTTTCAAACATATACAAAACATTAAGTAAAAAATTTAGTTACTTTCTCTATTTCCTTTTGAGATTGTAATCTGACGCCTTACTTCATTGCTAAGTCATTCAAAAATGTAAATCTTTCCATTTGTTTAAAAAAAAATTCAAAAGAAATATCTTTTGATTAAATGCTTGATATTTGTATCTAAGAGATTAAAGAATATTTGTATTTCTGAGTTGTTTTGAAAATAAATTATTTGATTATTTATTGTGCAGATGGTATGGATTCTAGGTCAGAGAATTTAAGTGTATAGTGAATTAACTGTAGTAGAATAAAAAAAAAAGAGCTGGATTTGCATCAGAACAGCCAATCAGAAAATAAAATTCTAGGTATTTTTTGTTTGGTAAGTAAAAAATTTCATTTCAAAATTAATAATTCAATGTGCTTTAACATGTTAAATCAATAAACTGTTATACGTTGAATAACTTTATGATAAACAAGATTTATCCATTGATACTTTAGTACTAACAATTACTATAATGTTATTATTTTTGTTGTAAACCATATTCTCTTTTTTCAATATTTATTCACTTTTACTTTAAATTAAAAATATGTAATTATTTGTATAAAGTTACCTCTTATTTTAACTCCTAGTAAGCATCTACTGTGTGTGTATATACATGTATGCTTAAAAATATATTTTGTTAATGATTTTTAAGTAAAATATAATTAATTTTAATTTAAATTTTCCTTAAGTGTTAAAGTAAAGAATACGTTAAATTCCACCACACTAATTTACAATAGTTTTTTAGAGGCTAATATAAAAATATAGGCTCGTCTAAAACATTAGGCAGAAGGAGATTAAAATGAATTCATGTTCTCGATGGAAATAAATATAAACTACTAGTCCTGTGACAAACTATGCCTTCGTATGTAATTTTTGATACTACAACAAGGATGGACTTCAGTCAGCTCGAACCGATAGAGCATAACAAATACCTAATTTTTATTCTCTGGTTTAGCTAACAAGATGTTAAAATAACACTTTTAATCAAAGTTTTCTTTAAGATAGTCTAAACGGGGCTTTCTGTTAGAAACTGTCAATAGAACAGTGAAACAATTATCAAACTATTTGTTTTCACCACTTCCCTAAGAATGTAATTAACCATATTTCCTGTGAAAACATAGAATATCAAGTTTTTTTTATGATGCCGTTTAACATAGAGATCAAAGAGAAATTTTTTTTATTGGTAAAATTCGATGGAATTAAAGAAAACAGAGAATAATTTAATATAATTTTCCCCTCGTCTTCGCATAGTTTAGAATAATATGCAATATTTCAGATCATTAAACCAGTACAATGAAAAAGCACTGGTCTAGAACTACAAAATAGTGGAGTTATTATTTATAATTTTTTTAGTTTTATGCTGATATTTTTACATGAACGTAAGTGTGAATTTTCTTTTGGAAAACATTTACGAGGAAAGTATGTTTTACTTTGGCTGAATTGTTTCTAAAAGTCCTTTCTTCGAATTTGTAAACATCGTTATAGATTTAAAGTGAAATTCTAAAAAACAATATTGTGAATATTATAAAACTTTACAAAATACACCACACTACCGCTCTACCTTAGTTAAGGAATATCAATTTAATTAAATTAATATAAGACATTGTGAGTTGTACGTGGAATATGTATTAAGATATATGATTTTTTTTTATAAAAAAAATCTCCAATATATAAAACAACAACCCATGCCTTTAATAACAAAATATTTTAAATTGAAGGAAAGGATGTGTTATGTTATTTCTTTAAATAATAAATTTTAGGCTACTATAAAGTTGCGGAAAACAAACTAAAATTAAAAATTTTGAGAAAGAAATTTAAATAAAAGTTCAAATTTTCTATCAAATGATTATTCTTTTTTGGGAATAGAATATCATAACAAATGTATATTTTTGTATACTTGCATATAATGTATACATAATGTATACATGTATACATATATAACAAATTACTGTAATATTTGTAATGAGTTCATTTGACGTAAACAGTTAGCTGTTTAACGTTTTAAAGTTTAAAGTTAATAAATAAAAAACATTTAAATTAATTGTATTTACTAGCTATAAGGAGATGTTATAAAAACAATAAATTATTACACTAAGACATTTACATAAATTTTAAAACATACGAGTTTAAAAAATTTTGCAATTTTTATCGTTATTTTATATACTGGGCTCTTAATTAAACCCAGAATTAGTAAAAAATTCAATCTTTAAAAATATATCATTAAGTAATTAATTTCTAATACAAGAATCCTTTAAAGAATAGAAGAAAAATCAATTAAGATAAAAAAAAATAGCAAGAAACACACAAATTTGTATTATTCTTTTCAAATCTAAGTAATGTTCTGAAGTTTTTAAAATTTATTTACTTAAAACGAATTCGAAACAAAAATTAGAATGAAATAAATTTGTTAAAAGAAAATATATTACTCTTTCTACTTACTTTTTAAGTTCTTCTTCGATGCTCTGCTATTGCATAAATGATTAAGAACACTTGATTCGAGTTGGTTTTATGCAGATACCGATGCTATTATATATATGAAAAAGTTCCGCCGCCATTTTCCAAAACTAGAATTCGATAATAGCGACAAGAAAAACATCATTTCCGTTTCAGACAAGGAACTTAACCAACGGAAGCTATTCTGATTGATCGAAGAAGTGGCTTATTTATCTTTTGTTATTATCTCATAGGTACATGTTACTTATTTTCCTTAAAACTCTTCAGAAAGAAAAAAAATGGCGATTTTATAAACCATTTAGCGGCATGGAATGGCGGAATTGTGTTATCAATAATTACTTTTGAAATACGTCATATTTGCAATTCATAACCTAAATTAAGTTGATAGCAGTTTTTTCCCGATTGCCGTGTTTTAGAACTAAGTGGATTGTTTCAATGATAGGGAAATTTATGTTAAAAGAAACAATTCTTCGAATTCTTTGTTTATGAATTTAGATTTATTTTTTTTCCTCTACTTGTTTTATTTAATTAATCGATATCGTTTAGTTGTTTATCTATTCGATACTATTTTGGTTCGAAATAATATGAGGCATTATTATTAGAATATCTAAATTATTTATTCTAAAATATTAAAAAGAATTGAAGATTTTTTGCATCATAAAAGATTATTTAGAAATCGCGATGTTATAATTGACAGATATATACAAATTTGTTATGAATATTATTTGGAATTATAATTTTTTGATGGGGGGGGGATGTATTTTGTAATATAATTCTAAGTGTATTGAACTTGTTAAGGTATCCGACTACATTCGGAACCTTGATTTTAAAAATGCGCATAAATGGATAATTTTCATGATATTTAGTGTCACTTAGATTGGAACACATGTATAAAATTGTTTTAAGGACATTTTGACAAAAAATTATTTAAATAGAATATTTCGACGAAAAATAAACTTAGAATAACCTTTTTCAAAATGTTCTCCTTTTGTGAAAAATGCTTCTATTATAATAAGATTTTGCCTGTATATAGCTCAGAACTCTGTACAGAGGCTCAACTATGGTTTTTAAAAAATTCACATTATTTTCAGGGTTACAACCCATTGAAATAATTATCGGCGTTTTTTTCTTAAAATTTATCCCCTCTGTTGTCGTAAAACGTGGATAAACCCACTTCAAAAATTCTAGTTGAGTCTGCACAGAGGTCTGAGCTATATAAAGGCAAAATATTATTATCATAGAAGTATTTTTCGCAAAAGGAGAATATTTTGAAAATGGGTCATTCTACGTTCATTTTTTGTCAAAATATTGTACTTATATAATTTTTTATTGTAATACTATTCTTAAAACAATTTTATATACTTTTTCTAATCTGAGTGACACTAAATATCATAAATATTATCCATTCATACGCTTTTGCAAAATCACGGTTCCGAACGTAGTCGGATATCTTAATATGATTTTCATAGAATTAAAAGTCGTAAAACACTAGAAGAATTTATAGCTAATAATTGTAACAAGAGACAGAAAATAAAACAAGAGCTAAAGTGAAAATTCAGCTACTTTAGACTGAAAACACTTTAACATCAAAATTTTTCATTGAATATTTGTTGTTTCCTTATGTCATTAAAAAAAAAAAACATTTGCAATGCTTTAATTTGTTTTTATCGTTATTTTTGTATTTTTCATTGCAAGGTAAGCCAATAATGAAACCTTTATCAAGTACAGTAATACCTCGACTTACGTAAACCCGGAGTTGGGCACTTTTCAAATCTCGTAGACTAGTGCTTCTCAAACTTTCAATATTTGTGACCCAATACTCAATCATTATTTTCATTGCGCCCCCCTTCATACAATAACAATATTGTATGGAGGAATGTAACAGTATTGAATTCAATAGTAATACATTTGGACGCTAAACCTATAATATGACTTTAACCTCTTAAGTGCCGCCGGCGTATATAAACGTCTCGCTCAGCCTGTGCGTTAATTGCCTCGGACGTATATATACGTCTTTCCGAAGTACGATTTTTTCTGTGAATTGCTATTCATAAAATTATTCCAAAGGCTTTGGGATACAATAAAATGAACTTGGCAGTGTTTGCGAAGGATTTACTTATTTCATAGGATTTCCTTACTTATTAAAATTTTCTACCCCCCCCCCCCAATACACCACATACGCTCTCCTACGTGTTAAACGATGGTATTAGGGAATGAATCGCGTTAATCCGCATTAAGATAAGTGTTAATTTTATATATGACAAGCGCATGAGATCACTGGTAATTATTAAACCTGTTCTTAACTTAGTATTGTTAAATTTATTATAAAATACATTGCGCAGTATTGATATACTTATAAGTGTATTACATCAGTGTAAATGTGCATTTCATTTTTTTTAGTATGTCATAATGTAGTTTGTTTGTTTACTTTCATAAATTAAAAATTTTTTTAAATATTTTGTTTTCGACTTTTTAACATGCCCGTGTCCCCCTCAGAGGGATATCACGCCCCCCTAGGGGTCACTCCCCTCAGTTTGAGAAACACTGTCGTAGACTCTTCTTTTGTTTGATGACAATGGTAAAATTAGTGAAATGGGTAATGTCATTGAAGAAGTTGTCGATCTTGCCAGGCAAATAAATTTAGAAGGGAATACTGATGACGTTCAAGAAATGCTGGATTCCCTCATTCAGGAACTGGGAATTGATAAGCTCAGAGAAATGCATGAGCAGGAGCAAGACTTTGAAGAACATGAGTCTTTAGACCCATTGCAATCAGAAGATCAAATTAGGGTTGGTAATTTGACATTAGATCTCACAGTTTAAGGTATCCGACTACGTTCGAAACCGTGATTTTGCAAAAGCGTATAAATGGATAATATTTATGATATTTAGTGTCACTTAGATTGGAAAATGTATATAAAATTGTTTTAAGAATAGTATTACACAATAAAATATTATTTAAGTACAATATTTTGACAAAAAATGAACATAGAATGACCTATTTTCAAAATAGTCTCCTTTTGTGAAAAATGCTTCTATTATAATAATATTTTGCTTGTATATAGCTCAGACCTCTGTACAGAGGCTCAACTACAATTTTTGAAATATATAACTTAGAAGTGGGTTTAGCCATGTTTTACGGCTACAGAGGGCAGAAATTTTAAGAAAAGAATGTCGATAATTATTTTAAATAGTTGTAACTCTGTAAATAATGTGAATTTTTCAAACATTATAGTTGAGCATCTGTACAGAAGTCTGAGCAGGAAAAATACAGGCAAAATATTATTATAATAGAAGCATTTTTCACAAAACGAGAACATTTTGAAAAAAAGTTATTCTAAGTTAATTTTTAGCCGAAATATTGTATTTAATTTTTTTTTGTCATAATGTTCTTAAAACGATTTCATACATGTATTCTAATCTAAGTGACACTAAATATCATGAAAATCATCCATTTATGCGCCTTTTTAAAATCTCGGTTCCGAACGTAGTCGGATACCTTAATAGAAAAAGAGTTACAAAAAATAAAGACTCTAACGATGAACTTGTTTTTTCAACAATACAAGGAATAAAACAATTATTAGCATGCTGTGATGCAATTTTGCCAGAGAAAAAAAATCTTTGATCTTGCAGACAACTTTGTTAGATTTTATGAAACCTTTTATATGAAAATAACTTCGGTTTGTGATGTTGTATTTGAAACTTCAGAACTTTAGAATGTTGATTTGCAATACGGTTTTCCTAATTGCAGTAAAAATTTGCACACATATTTTCTGAAGATGCTTAAATAAATGATAGGGGATGCTTTTTAATTTAACAATAGGGAAAATAGTAAAAACTGAAAAATATAAACATTTTATTCAGTTTTTATGGAAGAAAAATAAAGATTTCAACATAAATAATTTTCTAATTTTTTTTTTAAAAAAATGTATGAAAAAACTTCTCTAAATTTTATTCTTATGCATGCAATGAAAATTATGAGAGAATACTGACAATGTAGACTGAATCTTGATGCGAATGGAGTACTTTGAAATGTATTAATCATTCGGTACAATTAAAATTAAAAATTTGAATATCTCAGAAACCGTTAAAGATATTTTCACTAAACTTTGTATATTGATATCCCTTAACACATTAAACATTTCCTGCAAATTTGAAAAAAGAAATCGTCGATTAAAAAAAAATTGATTTTGAAAGTCCACTATGCCCTTAAGGCAGTGCTTCTCAAACTTTCAATATTTGTGACCCAATTTTCAATCATAATTTTCATCGCCCCCCTCTACAATAACAAGGTATTGATACAATAATAATGCACTTTGACGATAAAGCTACAATACAACTTTAATTTAAAGCCATACAAATGATCAAGATGTTAAATTTGATGTATAATTTTGTGTGTGACAAGCCTATGGGACACTAGTAATTATTAAATTTGTTCTGACTTTAGTATTGTTAAATTAATTATCAAACACACTGTGCAATACTGATACATTTAGAAATATATCAGTATAAATGTTTATTTTATTTTTTTTTATGTCAGAATGTATTTTGTTTTGCTTCCTTTCAGTAAATTAATAACTATTTTAAATCTTTTATTTTTGACTTTTCGATATTCTTACGCCCCCCCCTACAGGGATATCACGCCCCCCTAGTGGGAATTGCCCACAGTTTGAGAAACGCTACCTTAAAATGAGATTAAGATAAATCTTAATTAGCGCTCTGGAAATTTTACACCCACGCACTCTTAATATTCATTGTGAGTATATGATAGTTGGAAAATCATAATTTAGTTAACTTCTCATTCATTTATTTGGAAGGTTTTGCTCATTGTACTCCGTTTCCGTTGGATGTTTTTCTTTTGATTTCTATTTGGGAGGAAGAAGGTTGTGATACTATTAAGTTAGTTTAAATCCACTAATTAGGTCTTAAGACTGAAATATCTTTTTTTTTGTATGTTCTGCTTGATTTCTTTTACATAGATATTTATTTTGTTGATTTATTTTTAAATTTTTTCTTTTATCGCTCACTGTTTCATTTTTCCAAATGTATTTCATGTTTTTCCTTTTTATATATACTAATATTGTATCACTTGATTTAAAATTATTTTTTTATCGATTTTAAGCTTATCAGGAACATTTGAAAATCTCAACTGTGGAGTAAAAAACATTTTAAAATCAAATTTTTTAAAAAGAAAAACATAAACAAAAGTAAAAGTCTATTTTTATACTAAAAATTCTACTTTTGATTGGAAGCAGATAAAATGTAGAAACATAGTATAATCATTTCGGCAACATAACTGAAAAATACACCTTCATGAAGTATAAATTAAGTTGAAAACAAGACATAGAGACTTTCCTTCTATTTAAACATGCTCATTCATGCGTGAACGTAATCCTGAACAATTTTCAAATATGTCAAAATCACAAAGCTCGTGATAATTTTTTGAATAATGTATTCTTTTATCGTATTGCACGCGATATAAATTGGTAATTTTCTTGCGTGACCATTTTTAATTTCACTTATAGTATGTTCTTTTTTTTTCTATCAGCTGATCCACGTAATGTATGGGACTTTTTACCACATGAAATGCACGAGATTTGATGCAGAGAATAATGTCTAAATTTTTTTAAATATTTATTTCACAGAGTAAAACAATATATTATTATTATTTTTTCGTTTTCATCTTTACATTTCTTTTGGTCCCTCTTTATTAAATATTTTTTATGATCAAAATTAATCGTTCTCTGCGTTTTCATCATTTAAGTGAGAATGAAGATGATCCTAATTATTTTCAGATTTAACTTAGGATTTATGTAAATAAAAGAAGATGATAAGGAGATTAACAAACAATAACTGTCATCGAATAATGTCATGAAAAATTCATTAATTGATTGATTAATTTTTATATTAATTTACATTTAAATTTGATTACTAATCACTGTAATGTGTATGCTAAAACCAAACTCAGTGGCCAATCCCTCAAGAACGTTGATGAAATGGGGCCAGTAACTACTAAACTAAACTTAGTGACACAATCGCCCATGAATGCCAAGGCCTACTGTGCCAAACTCAGTATTTGGGACCTTGGACACGGAGGTTCATGAGCAGATGTTCCGGTCAGGTGGTCAATTTGAATCGAAACTCCTAGTGTTTAATTTCCAAGCACAAGTTTGGTGCTTACTTATCGACCCACTGAAGAGATAAAAGCCTGAGTTGACCTTTCCGAGATCGAGATCCTAACCCCAAACCTGTATCGTGGAGGTGGGATACACTACCTCTAGGCCACAGGTCTTCAATGTGTACCGTAAAATCCGGCGTATAACGCGCATTTTTAACACAAAAAATATGATCGAAACTTAAGGGTGCGCGTTATACGCCGGGTACAAAAACGATAGCTTTAAAAATAACAAAAAAAGATAAACATAAAAACAATCAAAATACTGTTTATTTAAAGGAAATACTTGTCTTATGAGCTAAAAGAGTTGTAGTTTTATAAGAAAATAATTTTGTTAAAAGTCTGGGATAATGCCTCGAATAAATGACTTCAAAACATAAGAATAATGTATATTAATATTTCAGGTTTTTTCGAAAAAAGTGGGGTGCGCGTTATACAGCGAATATACCTAAAAATTAAAAAGTTAAGCTTGAAAGTATAGGTGCGTGTTATACGCCGGATTTTACAGTATGTACCTTTATAATTATTGATGAATTTATTAACATGTTTTATTTAATCATTTGAATGAAACGGAGAACAATGAATAGAAGTTTAAAATTATCAGTCGTTATTTTTATGATATATAAAAAAAATCATTAATTATTTTTAGTTTACATTTTTTTTACCCATTAATATTTTTGTCAATAGTATTTGTTAATTTAGTTTTATTCTATGAATTAAAAAAAATGAATCAATTCACAAATAGATTTTGATCGTGAAATGTTTCTAACATTCTAATATTTATTAATTTTGTATCTATGATGTATAATTATTTTTGTAACTTAATTTTAGTCTAAGCTGTTTAGAGTTTATCCTTAAATACAATGCTTTTACAATTCTCTTTGGTTTTACAGGTTTATAACGAAATCAAGTTGTATTATAAGATTTTTAAAAAAATACTTGATCGCTGATCTAACTTTTTTCTTATATCAAATCACTTTACTTCGCCTTATCACATATAATAGTTAACTATTTGGAGATTGTGAAGCTTGTTTATACTTCTTAATGATGAACTGATCAAATAAAAATTATAGCTTCTGGCATGTCATCGATTGACTCCCATTTGCTTTAACTATAGTTAACGTAAAAGAATATAATTTTCTTTTTGAAACTGATTCACTCTTTTAACTTTAAAAAATAAGGCTTGTGATTCATATCACGAGAAAATTCCTCTTTGGAAATTAAAGAGAAAAAATTTGTAAGAACACTTTTCCTCTTATTTTTTTAAACCAACATAATAACAATATTAAAATATATAAATAAATCTGTTTAAAGTAGTGACTTGAAATCGATTTTGCAAGTTAATTTACATTCTAATTTTTTTAAATAAAAAAGTACAATAGAAAAAGATAGAAATGAAATTAATGGTGTGTGAAGATCAAAATAGTTCATGCGAAAAGAGATTTAATAATAGTAAAATAATTTTCCACAAAATCCGTCAAGAACATTTTAGGGAGTAAAAGATGAACTAAAATTAAGTTTGATATGAAGAGAAGGTTCCTTCTGTTCCACTCGATGTCATTATTTTACATATAATAACATTTTATACTTCATTTCAAAATCTTACTGTGACTTCATTATTTTAATTCCTTAAAGATTATCAAAATGTAAGCGATGTTAGTTATATTTTGATAATTATGTTTTTTAGAACTATTGTTGTAAAATTTATTAATCTTTCCCTGTGTAAAAAAAGTTTTTCGAGATGCTGTAGTAAATTTTTTCAGTACTATCGCAATAATGCTAACGTCTAAGATAACTCACCAAGTTAGCAACCCCAATTTCGCCTGTGTATTCCCGCTGAATTGCTAACCACACACTTCGTTTCATTTAATGTTACCAATACGATTGCGAAAGTACATTATTGCAAGCTCTAGCAGAAAAATATCGCAGCGATTACCTGGACTGGAATTGTTGAGAGAGAAGAAAGGCGTTGACTCAAATTTAAGATTAATAAATTTTTTTCATTTTGATATCTCTATTACTATTTTACCTCGTTGGAAACTTATTTTATACTGTTGGAGACCTTATATATCAATCACCTCTTGTAGCTTAACAATAACAGTAATTCATCTCTTTCAAAAATGAATATCTTTTTAAAGAATACAGGATACAAAATACCAAAACCTTAATTTTTCGTTTGATATATTCGTCAAGTTTAAAATTGATTATCTTCATACTCCTATGTATTTCTATTATAAGTATAATTTTTCAAGAGTTTTTTTTTTTTTTTTATCTGTTAAGTTATTAAAGTATTTTATTATTTTTGTACATTTATTTAAATTGTAGCTCGTAATTTATTTTTCTCATTATATTTATGCTCATGTTTAAACAGAAGCTAAACATTTTGACACCAGGTGTATGCATATCAAATGAGACGATTGCTAACAGATGTCACCACGCATATATGCAAACAATACGAAACCGTGACACCTGATTTTTTTATGGTTTGACCTTTGATACTCATGTTTAGTTTATATTTGGTCGAGTTTCAGCATGCTTTGTATTTTTTTTTTACTGTGTTGAAAATGTCGAATTTTATGCCTTCCGACCATGAATTGCGGACAGTATTAATTTTTTGTTACCATCTGAAGAAAAATGCTGCCGAATTGCATCAAATGCTTGTAGAAGCATTCGGTGGCAATGCTTTGAGCCATGCGCAGTGCTACAGGTGGTTTGAAAAGTTTCAAAATGGTGATTTTGATGTGAGAAACGAAGAGCGTGGCAGACCAGGAAAAAAATTTGAAGATGCTGAATTGCAAGCATTACTCGATGAAGATGATGGCCAAACGCGCGCGCGCGCAAGAACATTTTGCAGAATAATTGAATGTTGACCAGAGCACTGTTTCCCGTCGTCTCAAAGCAATGGGCAAGATAATAAAGGTCGGTAGAGGGTTACCACACGAGCTAACGGACCGTCAACAGGAAAACCGAAAAATCGTGTGTGAAAATTTACTTGCCCGCTACAAACGCAAGTCATATCTCCAACGTATTGTGACTGGCGATGAAAAATGGATTTATTTTGAGAATCCCAAGCGTAATCTATCATATATTGACCCCGAACAGCGGTCCAAATCGACCGCAAGACAATGCTGTGTATTTTCTGGGATCAGGAGGGACCAATCTATTATGAGCTTCTCAAACCCGGCGAAACCATTAATACTGATCGCTACGAGCAACAATTACTTAATTCGAACGATGCTGTACTCGAAAAACGCTAGCAATACAAGAAACGGCAGCACAGAGGGATTTTCCTTGATGACAACACACCTAGCCACCGTGCTAAGCCGACCAAGAACATCGTTAAGGCGCTCAGCTGGGAGCCCTTAGTGCATGCGGCTTATTTGCCAGACTTGGCTCCTTCCGATTACCACCATTTTGCATCATTGGGACTTACATTGACTGACCAGCTCTTCACTTCTTACGAAAACGTCAAATCTTGGCTTGATGACTGTCTGGCTTCAAAAGACCGATCATTTTTTTTGGCGGAGTATTCACAAATTGCCCGAAAGATAGGAAAAATGTGTAGCTAGCGATGGACATTATTTCGAATAAAGAAATATTAACAGTTTTTGCAAATTTATTGTGTTTTTTTTTAAAACAATCGTCTCATTTCATTTGCATATACCTGCTACATAATTCTTTTTCAATTGTTAATCATTAACAAAAATTAATTAAACACTTTTTAAGTCATAAGCAAAAATGAAAATAATTTTGATCTTAGTGAGGCATTTGTTTTTAGAAAAAAAATTACGAAGTATATTTAGTTTGAAATTTCTAATATTATTAAAATAGTCACAAATCCCCACTTGTATTTTAATTTCCTTACTGTATATAGTAAGAAATATAATTTTAAAATCTTGTGGATTATAGCAAGAATAATGCAGATAGTTGCCTTTAGCAATTTTTTTTATCATTAAATTTGGCCGTTTTGTGTTTCCTCTGGATCTTTTTAGTATTAAACTGTCCTTTTAACATATCGGTGCAAGTTACTGTTTCAGTTAGTGTAGAAAATTTTTCAAATTTACCACTTTGCAATAACATTTTCATCAATTTCGCTTCAATATCTATAAATTAATGATTTAAAAAAAAACTGATTTGATATTTAAAGTAATATGCAGATTTTAAAAATAAAAATCGCGAATCAAACTTAAATTACCCTGTTGTTATATTTAAAATGTTTGAATAGATCTGAACTCATTTAAAGCCATAAACGAAAACAAACAAACGAAGGATTTCTTTTCATAGAAGAAACCACAAAGTTTTCCAACATTGTTTTTCTTTCCGGCATTACCAGTATCATTAGCCGCAGCAAAATAAGTCTTGCATCACATTATGATTGTGCAGCAGAGGATAGCGATTGCTTCTCCGTTTCTTGTGTACCATGCAGTTACATCATTAGACTGCTCTCTCAGCAGTTTATAATTATACTCTTTTAAACCGAAAATAATCAGAAACTTTTCTTTTTAGTTATTTCTAAACAGTTATTTTCGTATCATTCTTAACCATTTCTGAAGTTAATAGTAGTTCCAACTTCCTGAACTTAAGTGATGTGAATGATCTTCAAAATGCTTTGTGAATGTAAAATTTAAGAGCAACGAAACCTTTGTGGGAATATGCCATTGTCAATGATGTTATTCTGTACAGAAGTAGTTGTTAACGTGCTTCATTTCGCTTCAGTTTATAATTCAACTATTACTTTTTTTTAACGGAATAGTAATTTGAATTTGATTTCAGAGACCTAAATGAGTGCGATTCTTTTTTTTTTAAATTTTATTTCTAATGGGCAGCGGATTGGTGTTTTACCATTGCAGCCTAGTACATTCCTCAGTAGTTGGTATCTCTTTTTTTTAGTGTGTTACTATATAGACCAAAGGTGGGCAGATTTTTCCAGGGTAAGGGCTACTTTTAATTTCTTCAAGATGTTGCGGTCCACTCAGTGTTAATGGCGCACACAAGAAATTAGGGGAGCGTTCAAGGATCCGGAATCTCCCCAATACGCATTGATTTTTTTTACCGATTAAATATAACCCCCTGCATATAGTACGTAAAACTTAATTAAGTAATTGTTATAATTATTTTTTTATTAATTAATGCTGATTATTTATTCAGTATTTTACTTTTTTATTTTTTTTTTAGTTCCAGAGAATCTACAAAATCAAAAAATACGTTTGGCTGCGTATTAGGGTATGATATGAGAATGGTAGACTTTAACCCCCCTCCCCTTGAAAAATTCTTGTATGCGCCAGTTCCCAGTGTCGTAGGAGTAGTGAGGTAGGAAAAGGACAACAGTAGTTTAATAATAAAAAAGGAATATGTACTTACTTGCAGAACTAAGAAAAACTAACACTTTTAAAACCATGTTTAATCAAAATGCAAAATACAAACATAATAATGACAGCCACAAAAATAATGATATTAAACGATGCATTTATTATCAAATAATTCAAAAACATGAACAAATAAACCATTTTTATCTAAAGTTAGTTTTCCTTGTTATAGTCAGAAGAAAACTTAATCTTCAGTCATTCTTGAATATTTCTGTATATAATTACTAACAACTAAAATCTTCAGGCGGTCACCCCAAAATGTCTTGGCGGTCCAACGGTCGATCGCGATCGACGTAATGCCCACCCCGGATATAGACGGATGCGAAACCGTACTTAGAATTTTAATTTTGCCGAGAGCACCCAAGACAAACAGACACTCAAGGGTCTTTTACATGCCGCATTATTGAACGACATGGCTGCTGTTGATTTTCTGCATCATAAAAATCCACCGACTTGGGCCGAGGTCGAACCCGCAATCTTAGGCGTACAAGGCTAGCGACAAACCAACTACGCCACCCAGGCGGCATGAGTGCGCTTCTAATTTTCTGGATGATTAGTGCTCGTAATTCTGTGTTTAAATATAATTCTGTGTTTTCTGGTTATAATTGCTGATGTGCTTCATCTCACTTCAGTTTCAGATTTAATCGGTTTTTAATCACCGTACATTTCTATGTATAAACCGAGAATTTTTGGAACATTTTTTTAAGTGAAAATTAAAGATTTGGCTTGGATATATAGATCTGTTGAATAAAACATTGTAAAAAATAATAAAATGTTTGTCTAAAAAAATGTTATTTAGGAAAAACATTTTTTTCTTTCCATTCAGCATGTGCAAGCGATATTACTCCTTCAAAGTTTTGGGTGTTTTGAAAGGAACTTTAATTCTAAAAGAAGGGGGGAGGGATGAGAAGTCTTACATGGTTTCTTCAATATCAGAATCAGATTTTGGAAACAATATTAAAAATTCCCATTTTCTCGTTGGGATGTTTGAATAAGAATGATCATCCTTCAGGCAAGCTTTTGCCTCCAGGGCATGAAATATAGATCGACGATTATGTTTCATGTAGGAATTTCTCTTACTATTTCTTTCTTCCAAATATATATATATATATATCGCAGAAAATATGAATAATTAAATTGTGTACAAAATAAAAAATGTGTGTGTTTGTGTGTGTGTGAATAAAAATTTTGTTAGTTTTGGAAAGGGTAACTAGAAATTGTCCTTACAGTTTTACGTTACACCAGCGTTTCTCAAACAGTGGGGCGAGCCCTCCTTGGGGGCGTTATAACTGTACGAGGAAGGGGGGGGGGGGCGAGCACATTGAAAAGTCAAAAACGAAAGATTATTTAAAAAAAATTATTAATTTACTGAAAGTAAAGAAACAAAAAACACATTATGACATAATAAAAAATAGAATACACATTTACACTGATATAATACACTTATTAAAATATCAGTACTGTACAATGTATTTAATAATTAATTTGACAATACTAAGTTAAGAACAAGTACAATAATTACCAGTGATACCAAGGTTGTGTCATATATAAACTATATGCAAAAATTAATACTTATCTTGATAATTTTTGTGTGGTTTATAATTAATCCCTTAACTGCTGATTAAAAGTTATGCAATTCTCTACTCCCCCTCCCCTAATACCACCGTTTCCCACTTAGGCGTGCTTATGTGATGTATTAAGGGGGGGGGGGGAGAAAAGGAATAGATAAGCAAGTCATCTGAAATAAGTACATCCTTCGCAAACACTGTCCCTTTATTGCATTCCAAAGTCTTCGGAATAATTTTATAGATACAGTGCTCAGAAAGAATCGTACTTTTGACAGACGTATATATACGTCCAGGGAAAATAACGATTTAGCTAAGCGAGACGCATACATGTGCGGGTGGAGCTTAAAAGGTTTAAATCAAATTGTAGCTTTAGCATCAAAGTGTCGTATTATTGTATTCAATACATTATTATTGTATGGAGGGGGGCGCGATGAAAATTATTATTGAATATTGGGTCGCTAGTATTGAAAGTTTGAGAACCACTGCGTTACACCTATTTGATTGGAAAATATTCCATCCCTTTTATTCGCTTAAGCCCAGTGACTGAGTAGTAGCGTATCGCGCTTCCACGCCACTGGTCCGGGGCTCAAACGCAGGGCTTAGCAAGGTCGACTAAGCCTTTCATCCCTTCAGTGGGTCGATAAAAGAGTACCAAACTTGCTTGAGAACTAAAAAACGGGGGTTTGGCGTCAGACTGATCACTTGAGCGGAACATCTGCTCATGCTTCTCAGTGCATAAGGTCATGAAAACTGAGATGGGCACAGTAGGTCTTGGTCCTCTATCGGAGTTTAATTTTGTATTCGCTCAGCAACGTTTTCACCCTTGTGGAAATACTTGAAAATTACAGGATCATTTTTTTTTCCAGTTTAACTTATAAATAAATTTTCAATTTTAGAAAAAATTTTGAAGAAAAAACGCTTTCTTGACTTATGTATGGACCGGTTTATATTTGGAAATTTTTTCTAATTTAAATGACGCAACAGCCCATGAGGGCCATGGCCTACTGTGCTCATCTCAGTTTTCGTGGCCTTGGACGCTAAGATGCAGGAGCAGATGTTCCGGTCAGGTGGTCAGTCTGACGCGAAGTCCCTAGTGTTCCGTTCCCAAACAAGCTTGGTACTCATTATTAATCCACTGAAGGGATAAAAGGCTGAGTCAACCTTGCATATTTGGTAATATAGTTCTAACAATAATTTTAAATTGATTTTTCAGATACCAAAGTGTTTGAAGAAGAAAAAAAAATCTTAGGAAGAATTTTATTTTTTTGATTTCGATAATTTCGTTGATACGTCAATTGTTTCATAACCAGTGTTTAGTTTAACCAGTGTTTAGTAACCAGTTTTAGTCGTTTTTCAAAATAAATGTCATCTTGCGTCGGTTAAGTATCATGAGTGTTGTGCGGATGTGAATGTGAGGGGTAGGACGCTAGTTCAAGTGCCGTTCTTGTCATCTGTTCAAGGCTCAAAGATTCCTAAACTAGTTTTTTTGGTGTGTTTAGCTGACCTGTGTGTGTGAATATAGCAGATGTGGACATTTGCAAAGGTTCAACAAACTAAATTAAAATTTCAAAACACATGCAATTTTATTTGTTAAAAAGATTTATTGAAAAAACAAGCTTATTTGTGTGTGATGAATCTCTATTTTTATATTTTAAAAAGATACATTTGGAAAAAAGATTTTGTCTTAATTGAAAGGAAAATTTATTTTTTTTAAATTCACGATTATGATAAACAAATCTAATATCAGACTATATGATAATTATGTGCATTTAGAAAAGTTTTGGCATTTTTTTTTTAAAATTAAAAATTTTTGAAGAAGTATTTTTTATTGAAAAAAAAAAAAAATAATTTTTTTTTTTTTTGGCTTAGATTAAGTAACAGAATAATTTTATTCAGAATTCTCAGTTTGGAAAAATAATTTTGTAAGTAATGAACTGTTTTGTAATAATTTAAAATATAAGTAAAAGAATAATTTATTTTTTGTTTCATTTCGTTTTGAATAGTTTCTTGTCTTTTAATTTGATTAATTTTTTCCATTTATTGTAATAATTAAGTTTAAATAAATTCCTGAATTTTAAATAAAAAATATATACTTGATTTTGAATTTACTTTTATATAAAGACGATTAAACAAAAATCTGCTATGAAGTTGAGAATAAAAGCCGTTAACAAATTGATAAAACTAGTAAAAATATAACATAGCCCTCTTGTGAAAAATATCAAATTAATATAAATTAATGTGCCGGATTATATTTATAAATTCTAGCTGTAGACACAATCTTAGCAGATGTTATTGTGTAATTAAAATATATTATTTCAAATGCTGTCTCAAAAGGAACTGTTTAATTTCCGTTCTAAATATTCCCTTTTTTATCAATTTTAACCTTAATTGATGAATAACTGTTAAATCTTAGTTATGGAACAAGCTGTTACCGATTGTAGCTTAAAATTTTTTTAAATGTTATCGCTATTAGAATTAACTGTTCATGTATTGTTATAGAAATATCAGTATGTTTATTGGAAAAATGAAAACCGATATTTATCAGTCTATTGAGTTTTACCATGAAAAACATAAAAAGTGTTTGGTTGATATCACATTCCTATTTTTTTTTTAAAATTAAAGAATGTTTAATTTTTATTTTGGATTTTGCAGTGAATGTTATTTCAGAAACGTTTTAAATAGTTTTTTAATACCGTATTTACTCAAATCTAAGCCACATCATTTTTTTCTAGTTTAATGCTACTGAAAATCGGGTGCGGCTTAGAATCGAACGCAAAACATTTGTTGGTTGGGGGAAATTGAGTTTCAAGCCTTTTCAAAAGAAAAATTGCAACCACCCATTCTTTCCACTTGCATCGATGACTTACCCCATTCCGCAGTTTATCTTCAGTAGTTCTAAGCATCGTAGTCTTCTCGTATTTAGGAAATTTTTGTGTACGCTTTCTTGTACTTTAAAGTACAAGAAAGTACTGTAAAGTTTTCAGTTTTTTAAAATAACTTTAATTAAATTTTAAAAGTACTTTAATTAAATTTTAAAATTACTTTAATGATTTTTTAAAAATTACTTTAATTTTCAAAATTAATTTAATTAATTTTTTAAAATTAATTTAAATAATTTTAAAATTAATTACACTATTTTTTAATTAATTAAATTATTTTTTTTAAATTTTATTTAATTAATATTTAAAAAAGTAATTTAATTATTTTTTAAAATTAATTTAATTTTAAGTTTATTAGTCTTTAATTGCTTTTTCAACCATAAGCCGAAACAAGCAATTAAAGGAATATGAATAAATGGCATACATGGTTCCAACATTTTATTTCTTTCCTTTTTACATGAAGGGTGAAAAATTGAAAAATCGAAATACCTGCGATTTTTCTCGAATGACTTTCTCACTTAAAACAAACTCGATTCCTTATAATTGCTTGCAATAAGTTTATGATTTAATTATTTATAAGCCCCTTATTAAAAATTTTCCAGCACCAGATACAAACTCAAGCACTGTGCATGTCTAGTTTTAACTAGAATTATTTATTATCCTTTAAATTTAAAGGCGAAAATCATGTTCTGTTAATTTTAAAAGAAGTAAATTGTTTTCAAAATCTTTTTTAGCATTCGGTTATATGTTTGACGTAGTTGAGTTTAAATTTATTACTAAATTTCATGTTAGTCACTCGAAGTGTTTTTTATTAATTATATATTGTTTTCATTAATTTATTTCCAGTTTTCTTCCTTATGTTTTGAAATATTGAAGTTTAAACAACACTGGGGGAATCCCAATTCTAGAAATTTATCAAAATGCTTGGTTTACGCATTCCACTTTATGATCATTAGGAGTTTAAAATGAGAAATAAAATCTTTCGGGCACATTTTCAAATCAAAAATTCGTTACAAGATTGCTATAAATACCACCCAAATCATAAACAAGCCGTTCCTTTCATAGAAAAATCGTGTGTTTTCCAACAAAAACAACAACAACCCCAAACACACGAACTCTAAATCAAAAACAAAAACTTTAGCATGCAAACTGCACAGTTCCCTTCCTCTTGATCCAAATTGCGGAACTCTCTGGAAAAAATAATAGTTTTAACGCTCCACTCCCCCCAAACGATGTTCGGAAGTTGGGGGAGATAAAATATGGAGGAGGAAGTGTCTAATTGGTCCCGAAACAAGGGAAAGCAGCCCCTCACTTTTCTTCTTCACCGCATTCTTCCACACAACTTTTCCTACTTCCTTTCAGTTCCACCTGGAAGACTTTTCCTCCAGCAAACGATTTCACACGTTATCGGGTGCCTTCTCCCCAAAGAACCTGCCTCTAGCTGATACGCGCGAGAGAGCTTTGACTACCCTCCGGACACACTTTAGGGGTTTATGGGATTTGGGTGGCATCTGGTACGTCTTCTTCGGTATACATTAACATTGCGTCATCCTGACCGCCTTTCCTCCGCATGGGTTGCTTAGAAAACGTGTCTGTAATATTTCATAAAGATTTCGGCTTTTGGCAACACATATTATACCTTTGCGGATATGTGTCTGAGATGGTTCGATTTATGATTTATTCTATCGACATCTTTAGAAAGAATCTAGCTATTTCGTTTCAAAAATAGAAAGGGATAAAAAAAGGAGGTTTAAGTCTCAGCTTTTACATTTGAAGGTGTGATTTTCTAGTGTGTGCCATTTCACTCATGTTTAGCAATGAATACAAATTGATCGATATGCTATGCAAATTTTGAAACAGTGTAAAAATAACCAGTGAAATCTAATCTAAAGAGTTGTAATCTGAATAAATAATGACTTTTATGCTGGTAGTTGAATAATTCAGTTGAAACAAAGAGGACAGAATATAGTTTTTGCATGTTTTATTATTATTTACATTTTGCATGAAGTATATCGTATGTTTACTGTATGTGGAATTGATTTTCAAAATATTCAGTTCAGCAGATATAAAACTATGGTCCGCAGACCGAAGGTGTCTCAATTAATGTTAAGATTTCACTCTTTTGTAGAATTCAAAAGGCCTCGTGGAAAAATTACAAGATGTGCTATCCTAGACTAGATCACTATAAATTGCCCCCAATAAAAATATTTACTAGAACTTGTATTTCAATCAAGGATGTTAATTAAGTTCTTTTATTAATTGCAACTGCATAGTCTTTACTACAATGTACTATTCAATAACAATTGTTATTGAATGTGTTTTGCATCTGTTACTGGGGCGATTAACTTCTCTACTCTTTGAACTTCAAGGATATCATAATGCTGGAGCAACCTTACTCAAGATTTTTCACGAGTAAGTGCAGCGCCCACGATTATTTAAAAAAAGATTCAAATGTCTCTTGCTTTAAGGTATCCGACTACGTTCGGAGCCGTGATTTTAAAAAGGCCCATAAATGGATAATTTTCATGATATTTAGTATCACTTAGAATAGAATACATGTGTGAAATTGTTTTAAGGACATTATGACAAAAAAAAAATTATTTAAATACATTATTTCGGCTAAAAATGAACTTAGAATAAGTTTTTTTCAAAATGTTCTCCTTTTGTGAAAAATGCTTCTATTAGAATAATATTTTGCATGTTCATAGCTTAGAACTCTGTACAGAGGCTCAACTATGATTTTTGAAAAATTCACATTATTTTCAGTTACAATCATTTGAAATAATTATTGGCATTTTTTTCTTAAAATTTCTCCCCTCTGTTGTCGTAAAACATGGATAAACCCACTTCTAAGTTATATATTTCAAAATTTCTAGTTGAGCCTCTATACAGTGGTTTGAGCTATATACTGGCGAAATATTATTATAATAGAAGAATTTTTTACAAAAGCAGAATATTTTGAAAATGGGCCATTCTATGTTCATTTTTTGTCAAACTATTGTACTTAAATAATTTTTTATTGTAATACTATTTTTAAAACAATTTTATATACATTTTCTAATCTAAGTGACACTAAATATCATAAATATTATCCATTTATACGCTTTTGTAAAACCATGGTTCCGAACGTAGTCGGATACCTTAAATCTTTCTTTTTTCAAAATAGGCTCTCATTCCTGCAGCAGTCATTGCTTAAAATCAGGTTGCAAAAATATTTGTTTAATCCAAAATTTAAAAATCTAACATAAATATACTGTCTAAACTCTACTTTTAAAAGCAACGCAATGAATTGTACACACACATACGTCATTTCAAAGTAGCTGTAAGCTTTTCAAAACTGACTAAAACAGCTAGAAATGGTTCAAAGAACTTTCGAGTGCTGTATTGCATACTGTAACGATCACAAGTAATGGTTATTCTATAGAATATCTATAAAAATCGTAGAATTCAATAATTTTATATACTTTATCTGTTTTGCCTAGTTATTTCATGAAATACCTAGTTATTCTGTAAAGTAACGGATTTCACACTTTAACGGTAACATATACATTTTCATATATGGTCATGCCCCATACACTACATATACATGATACATTGCATGATTACATATTAAAAATGGATACATTTTTAATACATACATTAATCTGATAAATACATTATACACGTGTATATATTAGCTGATGTATCTGATTCATGATACATACTTATCATGATTCTGATGCATTCACTTATCATTTAATGGGTTAAAAACACTCACAGAATAAAAAAAAAAGGGGAAATGACTTGTTTCTGGATTCATTGATACAGTTAACATTTTGTTCATTTTCATGTTGCATAGTATAAAACTATGAAGTATTTTTCTTAAGTGGTATTATAATTATGAATATAAATTTAATGTATTAGTTCTTTCTACATGGAGATTATTTTTTAGTCACCATAGTGGAGATGAAAAAAATATTGTTTCTATGTTGATGGTAAGATGACGAATGATAATAAAATGAAATTAATTTTATTATAATTTCAGCTAACTCTTGTCTTTATGACATTTTTATGAATCAAATGAAAACGTTACTATAGAAATTAAGCTATTTTAATATTCCTCATTCAAAATTTTCAACCCTATACTTCCGTTGCCTTTCAATTATTTAATATTAAAAATAAAATTTTATATAACAGACTACAGTATCATATAGTTTTGTATCTAAAGTTATTTCAAAGAATTATTCAAATATATAATACGGATCGAATAAGACATATTGTTCCTTACATAAATTTCATCGAAGAAATAAGAATGGCTAATGAAAAATGATAATTATTATTTAATTCTATGAATAATGATTTATTACAGAATTCATAACAGACATATGTACAACATAGTAATGGGAATACATTTACACGGAAATGAAGTGAGCAAGAGTACTCAGTGAGATAAACTGATTAGTAGTGATGACCCCCATGGCCTACTGGTACGGGAATGAAAACAGGATGAGATTGATGGACTTCTGCTGAAACAAAAAAATATATTGGAAAAAGTCAATGATTAGTTTTTGTATGACATAAATGTATGTGTTTGAGCTTATCAGTTTATAAAATCCTTTAGTAAATAAAATAGATTTCTTAAAATGATTATGTACTTGTGGCTGTGCGATATTTATATAAACTAGTACCAAACATCACGCGAAGACGATCGTTTTGGCGTGGTCGATAAAGTACTTGCGCAGGGAACGGAAGCTACCCATATCGAATCTTCATCCTTTATTGGTGACCCTTGCCGTGCAAAGTGAACCGCACCCATTTCATGCCACAGTCGTGACGCCATCTATCCACCGCAAAAGCAGTTAAGCCGTCAGACACAAATGACGCAATTAAACCGTCTCACACAAATGACGCAATTACCAAGCCGTCACGCACGAATGACGCAACCCCCAAAGTGACGCAACTGCTCACAAGCTCGCCACGAATATGGTATCGTTCGTTCGCCTATTCCCCGAATCACTGGCATGGGGTATGTGGCGGTGCGATATCTATATAAACTAGTATTAAACATCACGCGAAGACGATCGTTTTAGCGGGGTCGATAAAGTAATTGCGTACGGAACGGAAGGTACCCAGATCGAATCCTTCCTACTTCATACTAAGAGTTGAGAAAGTGTCAGGTTCGAATGGACAGGCTTGAATTACATGACGACTATTGGAAATGAATCCATTAATTCTAAATTTTGGTCAAATGATGTGAACTACTCATGAGCTAGAACTTCAGTCTTCTAACTTCCATTCCACACCAACGTGAGAACTTTTCAGCCACCACAGATTTAACAAGCATCAGCCCCTTCAATGACGAGTCTTCAGGATTGTCAGAACTTAAATTCTCTATAATGCTAAGAATCTCCGAGATACCCTATTTACTTTGAATTAATATCTACAAAGAGTAAAGGGAATGTTGCAATAGAGAACTCACACATAATTTCGTATCCCAGTCAGGCGACAAGAACTACGCCTGAACTGTAGTATATTCTTCTTCTAATTTCTATACAACGCTACAAGACTTCTAACTCCAGTTCTTAACGCCAAGCAGATGCTAATATTTTATATTAAGAATTTTAGTGAAATCAAGACTAAGCATTACCGGTCCCTCAGTTCATCGCCTTATTAGCAAATCAAGTAGGAAGCAAGATGATTGAATTTTATTTTACTTAACGTAAAATCCGGCGTATAACACGCACTTTTGACACCAAAAATAAGATCGAAATTCAAGGGTGCGCGTTATACGCCGGGTATGAAAATGAGAGCTCTAAAAATAAGAAAAAAGATGAGCATAAAATTTTTTTGACTTCTACATATGTTGAAATACGGTTTACTTAAAAGAAAAGAGATTTCTTATGAACTTAAAGGGTTGTTATTCTAGAAGTATACAATTTTTTCAAAAGCTTTTGGGATAACACCTTGAATAAATGGCTTCGAAACATAACAGCGTTGCATACATATATATGAGGATTCTTTGTAAACAGTAGGTCCACGTTATACGGTGAATATACCTAAAAATAAAATAACGCTGCTTGAAAGTATAGGTGCGCGTTATATATGTCGGATTTTACGGTACTTTCATTTTACAAATTTTTCCTTGTAATAATATTCTTGAAACAATTTTATACTTTTATTAATTCAGTTTACACTAAATTTAAAAAAAATCGGTTAATCATTTATACGCTTTTGAAAAATCATAGTTCCGAATGTAGTCGGATACCATAAAAAAAGAACTGGCGTACTTATAAAATATTTCCCTAGTCACTTGTTCTTGATTTAAAATGACGAGGTCCGTCACCCAATAGCTCTCGTGTTTCTTTGACATGCGACGTTAAAAGAATCAGTCAATCAACTAATCTTAAAGTATTTCAAAAAATTTTGAACCAAGTATAATTAATAGATATACATGTTGCATAGACACTAATTTTTAATTTTGGCGCTCACTTTCGATGAACGAAAAAACGCTGAAGTTTGACCTTTCTTTGTTCCATAGAAGATAGATTTGAATAAATACTAATACATTTATTTAATATTTTAATGTGTCGACTCAGTGGCTTAGAGGTAGCGTGCTCGCTTCGTAAGCTCAAGTTTGCGGGTTTGATCCCGGCTGGAGTCTATAGATTTTCTGGATGCAAAAATTGCAGGCATGCGAGTCATATGATTAGATGGCATGTAAAAGATCCCTTGAGTATCAGTTTGGCTCTGGTACTCTCAGCAAAATTAAATCACGGTAATATTAAGCATCCAACGAGAGCTTGAATTAAAATTAATTCTCAAGTGACAAAGTTTGGTAGCGAGAGCAGCCACTAGATGGTCGTACCATGAAATGACTCACGCATTTGCAGGCTTGCCATGTCTACAAAGCTTAGTTGCCAATATATGCAGCCCATTAAACTCAGTAGTGCAACAGCCCATGAGAGCCAGGGCCTACTATGCCCATTCCAGTATACGTGACCATTGGGCGCTGAGGTGTATGAGCAGATGTCCCAATCAGGTGGTCATCCCGAAGCGAGACCCACAGTGCTTAAGTCCCCAAGCAAGCGTGGTACTCACTTATCGACCTACTGGAGTGGGAACGAAAGGTTGAGTCGACCTTGCCCAGCCACGGAAAAAATTAGGAAGCTCGGGGAAGCGCGATACGTTATCACTGGGCCTTATGTAGTCCATTAGAAAAAAAATACTGTGATGCTATTTTTGAGAAAACATTTTTGTTACTCTTATGTTTACAAGAACTTTCTTGAATTTAAAAACTAGTTTTTCCATTTCGAATACAAACTTCAGAAACGACCTTACCTCCGTGGTGGTTTTGCAAAAGTTTAGCAACAGCCCCTGCTGCTAAGAGGGTTGCAAGAGCACCTCCTCCTCCGCCACCCCGTCCTCCTTTATAGAAAAAAATTGGACCGTGGTGACCTTCGACATCACTGGACATCAGTGCGGCCACAAGTAGCACGCACAACAGTTGGAGTGCTAAGCTTTTCCAAGAGGCCATTTCTCCAAAATTTATTCCTGAAAAATAAGAATAATGGAAGAAATAAAAAGGAATCATTAAGCTTCTTTCTTTTGTCGAAGTCTTTATCAGTCTTCTAAATAGATGACAGTTTCAGAACTTTTCAGAACAAAGAATGTCTGGAAAGTCTTTGTAATAAATTTGAGAATGGAGGAGTAACTATGCATATCTATCTATATATATAATTTAAGCCAAAACATATTAATACTGTAAAGGTAAAATAAAAATTTATTTTTTATGAAGATTAAATTTTTAAAAAAATTTACATTTAGAGTCTAAAACATCTGGACATTGGATTTTAATTATGGAAAACACATAACTGGACAATAAATGAAAAAAAAATAATTATGATGTAATTAAACAAATAAAGGTCCCCTTATTCACGTATGCGAGTCGTTTTCATTTAAGGTATCCGACAACCCTAAAATCATGATTTTTTTCAAAAATTGACAAATTTGTTTTATGATTTTATTTTACAGACCATCTTATTAGCTTAATAAAAATACCAAGCGTTTTGTTTTCCATTCACTAGAACAAAAACTACAAGTGTTTTAACTAGAGAAGATGCCATAACTTTACACAAGATGTGTCAAACTTTAAAATGCGTTTTACTCGAAATGCGTTTTTTTCGAAAAACTCAAACGCGGACAGCGATTGCTCAAAAAGCTTTGAAAATAATTTAATAAAACTTTTTGTAAATGTTTTTTTATAACAGTAGAAGTGTTTTGTTCTTCAGATTTATCAGACACTGTATTATTTCAAAATTTACAGTCCTTTATGTGAATATAATCACTGTCTTTTTAAGCAATTTCATACAGTTACTAAGATAGAGGGTTCTAGTTTTTGAAAAAATTAAAATATCTATTATCCTGAAGGTCATTTCAAACATGAATAACAAAGTAACATATTAAAATTGAAAAATTGAGAATTTGTTCGAAAAAGTTTTGTACAGAGCGGGCCCCATTTATGTAATTTTTTGTACATTTTTACCCGTTTTTTCCCATTTTAATAATAATAATTTTTTTTTCTGTTTTCAATTTTACGATTTTTTGCTTAAAATATACTAAATAAACCTAAAAATCCCCCCAAAAATCCCCATATCTTCATTTTTTCAAAAAAAATGTTGTCGCAAGTAGTCGGATACCTTAAGATGACCAGCTTTTTATCTTTTGAGAACTCGAGGTGGAGGGAGAAATTAGGCTTTTATCAATAAGTCTAAAATCATTGCTTAGAGCAATAAAAACTTTTGTAAAAGATACAAAAGAATGCCATTAATTTTAATAACACAAATGCGAAGAATGTGCATTCTATATCTCTATAGATCAGTAATCAGCAAAATAGACAATGGTGCTCGTATAAGAAATATTTCATATTTCCATACCCACTCATACAAGCAAAACAATATCCGAATATTGTCATAAATATATGCTGTCGAACCTCTATATTGCAAATTTTTCTATATAGCGCACTTCTTCCTGGAACCAAGAACATTTCACGACATTCTCTCTCAATAGTGAAGTACATTTTCTATATAACGAACTTTTTCTTTTGTGACTCAATTTTTTTCTCCCTATTTTTATAGTATTTCTGGACATTTTAAGTTATTCTCTATTTTAACACATTTTACGGTAGTGATTGAATTTGAAC
>BMAV01015621.1:18800-38584 GCA_019973955.1 Trichonephila inaurata madagascariensis | reverse complement strand
TTTTTTTTATGTATATTGGGATGTTTTCTTTCCGATTTAAAATTTAAAGTAATGTTCTTGCTATTTTTTTCCTCTACAGGAAGTCTCTATAATCTTTTTCTTTTCATTTATCTGGAAGTAACTGGGGAATCAAATTCTAATGCTTTGAAACATTTAAATATATTTATATCGTTTCTAAATATTTAAACAGAATTTATACAAAATCGTTTCTATTCATTATCTTGCAACAAAAATTTAAAAACCCTACGAATGTTTTGAAAAAATATATAAAAAATATTGGACAATAAAATAAATAATTTTACACAGATAGGTGTCAGTTATATGATAAATTTGCACTAGCAGAACTTATTAAAAAGCGTTGCCTCTAAACGTAAATTAATCGAAATTTCTAAAAATTAAAGCAAGTTTTTACTTTGTCTAAAATTTTGAGATTTAAATACTTATTTCAGTATTCACATGCGTGAGATTTCTAAGTTAATTTTTATTGGATGTAATTATAAAAAATAGTTATTTATTTTTTCAAAAAAGTAAGTGACTCTAAAATTTATGATATTTTACTAGAAAAAATTACGATAAAGTACTGCGATTATTTCATACTTTTTGCATTTACAAAAAGATAGATTCAAAGGAAATTTTCAGAATAAAAATAATAATAATAGGATCATAATTATTAATTCAGTAAATAAAAAGAATATTTTTTTTAAAGTTTCAGAGAGTTACTTATACTTCGTGGAAATTATTAGAAAAAAAAATTAGAAAACGTGAAAAAAATGAGACCTTTATAAATTAAAACTGTAGTGGTGTGTTCGAGAGGAAACAAATATGAAAAATTAAGGTTGAAATAAAAGAAAATTTAACGCTTTGTATTTTTTTCTGAAAAGTGTTATCAATAGTTGAATGTTTTGAAGAAAATTTTTAAATTTAATTTATTGTACAAAAAGGTTTCTAATTTGTTTTTCTAATAATTTTTTCAATGAACAAATTTGTCCCGTGGTTTCTTCGAAATAAAGGAATCTAATTCTTGGTGCTGCCATCTATTGCTTAAAGATTGAAGGATATTTCATAATAAGCTTCTTTTTCGATGACCATCGATTTTAAATCACAAGAATTTGCAAATAAATATAAAATTTAAAGTATCCTTTAAGGGGGTTGAATTTTGAAGTTTATTACTGCCATATGTAAAACATCTTGAAATTAAAGGAGAAGTTAGGATATTGTTTTCAAGTGAAGAATGTTGAAAGTATGTCACTTATTATATTTATTAGTTGTTCAAATAAAATCTCAAATGCGCTGTTTTTCTCATAGTTTAAAAATTAATCAATAAGTTCTGTAATTTTAAGTAATTGTTAGTCAGGGAGAAAATTTTCATAAACAGTGATTCTTATTGCGCATTTATTTTATATTAAAATGTTGAAACAATCTTGTCAGCACATTATATAAGATTTAAGAAAAACAACTTTGAATTTCCTTATGAGTTTTTAAAAATATGTATACTTAAAAATATTATTAACGTACTAAAGTAATAATAATTTATTAAACAGATAGATGGAAATTACGTAATTTCTATACAAAAATGGATTAACATGCATTACTGGATGTTTTGAATCAAAAAAGTTTACCTATAGTAAATAAACTGATACACAGTAGAAAAAAAATGCCTTTAAAAAGAAAGTTTTTGGTTAATAAGAAGCATAATTACCCGAAAAAGAACTGTTAGTCACAAAATGTATTTATTTATATATTGAAATGTATGTAAAAGTATTAAAACACTTTACAAATAGCCCATTCGGTCGCCCGCATTGTCGTCTATCCGATATAGTGGTTAGCGACGCTGACTGCTGTGCTGTTGGGCCTGGATTCGAAACCCGGAGAAGACATGGATGTTTGTAAATATATAGTGTTTTCGTTTCATGGGGGTACTTTAAATAGCAGTCGAGCCGCAAGTCCTCTCATGAGGTTGGGGGAAGAGGGAGAGATGTGGAAGGCCCTTGACCACCCCCAGGGTGTTCTCCCTCAAAATTGAGCTTAAAACCGAGGTAAATCGTCCTGTCACCTGTATGGTGCTGAAAGCAGAGGCTAACGACAGGCGTCATTTAGCCCTTTGCCATGATGAATTTCGTGGGCCTTGATCTAGCCTTTGCCGATCAAGTGGCATTAGTAACAGCAAAAAGTGATTCAAAATAATGTAAAGTGGTGATGTTTAAAATTAATTAATCTTATCAATTGCTATACATGAAAACCACCGTTATCATCTTTAAGAAAAGGAGAAAAAAAATGTTTACATTGTTTCAAAAAAATCTAGTGAAGAGACACGCAATGTAATAATGAGTTTTCTATCGGAATACTGTTTCTCTCATACCAATAAGATTGTTACGTGTTTCAAATTGAAGAACAAAGAAATTGGTTGGAAAACTAAGATATCAATAAAATAGTAACTAGTACTCGTATTTGGATCCATATATATTAGAGAAAAATGTCCAGACATAAATTTCGAAAAAAATTGTAAAACGTGTTATACTTCAGCAATCCTAGTTAGAAAAATTATTTTTACTAATTTTAACTTGTAAAAAATTTCACATATTAAAAAAAAATTATGAAGAATTGTGAAAATATCGAAACTATTTGAGTATATTTTTATCCACGAATGAATTAGCTTTAATGAATTTAAACAATTTTTAAAGGTACTTAAATCATTTCTATAACTAAACACAATGACTCTAAGCAATATCATTGCTGCATGTTTCATCAGAATCATTACTTTATGATAGGGTCTCTCTCAACCATTAATATATATATTACATGATTAAAAATTCGTACAAAACTAATTTTCCACACGGAATTTTAACTGTGCTTTATGAACAAAAACAGATAACATATTACAAAACGGAAATTTAAAAATCAAGAAACGCTATACACAGCGATAAAATACGATTAAAAAGCACTTACTTCAAACCTTACAGAAACTTACTCAGAAGATTTTATACTCAATCTTATCTCAGCTCTCTAAATCTTACAAACTTGTTTAACTATGGTCACTGTCCAAGCTTTTATATGTGTCTACAAACCACCAAACGTTCTTAAGTAACCCCCTTTTTTTTCCTAAAAATTTTAGAGGAAGTAATAAGAGCGTCCGTTTTTCTTCGGAAGTAGACCATTTCCGACGTTTTTACCATGCCTTATTTATTTATTATACCCCAGTTAAATAACACTGGTGACACGTCGTTAAGCCAATATAATCACTCCCTCGTAAGATTTTTTTTCCTAAAGATCCCCATCCTCATTTGGTCGTCCTAACTTTGCTTACTCAACCATTTAACCCATTATTAAGGAGTATCTTTCTGAAAATATTAAAACAAATTTTAAGAGGAAGTTGGGTTCATAATTTTTTCTCATTGTAATTTGATGGCAATGGGGATTGTTTGCGAATGATTGTGCATGTATGTAACGGAGACCAAGTCTCAGAGGAAGTTTGCGTTAAGTTCACCAGAATGTTTTTCACCGTTGGTGTAATCAGGAAATTGTTTAGTGGTGAATAATTAAAGGGTTCTTCTGAAAATGATACTTATTTACTCTTTTTCTTGAGTTTATACAGTAAACAACATAGAAAAACATAATGAAATCTTTAATTATTTCCTTATTGATTTCATCTGCACAGTTTATGTTAGCATATCTATTGTTTGCATTATCCTTTCGAATCTGAAGCCTTGGATCAAGTCTTTAGTGTTTCAAAGCAGCTTTTCTGAAATAGGTATGTACCATTTACGTGTTCATATAAAACACACATTTAAATATAAGTATAAGCTGACATTTATACATATAACTAAACCTAAGCATTTTCTGTTTCTTAAATTTAGAAATTTATAAGTTGTTGTTTCTAATGCCACCTGTCTGGCTGTGTCAGATCGTATTGACGAAATTTATTGAATTTATAAGTTTGTAGCTTGAATGTGTAAATGTACATTTTCCTAACAACTTTTCAAAAGTTTCTATGCATTTGTATAGTGTATTCAATTATTATCTTTATATGAGTAATTTTAGTAACTGAATGAGTAATTTAGTATGAGTAATTTTAGTAACTGAATGAGTAATTTAGTATGAGTAATTTTAGTAACTGAATGAGTAATTTAGTATGAGCTATTTTAGTAAGAAAGTTGCTTTTGAATATAAGTAATTTTATACTGTTTAGCTATCATGCAGTATTTTGTTTTTGTAAAATATGTTATATTTTATGCTACAATCAAACAAATGTAAAGGTATTACTTCGTATTTTCTATATCTTTATCCATAATTTAAGTGTTTCGCATTAATTTTAGATTCTACATCAGATCTATTTTTATATACCATGGTTCTTGAATTTTTCCTGCACGATTTATTAGTAGTTAGATGAATGATATATGTTCCCTATAATTTAATAGTTTTAACGGTTATTTTGAAATGATTGATTTTCTAGAAATGCTTTCTTCTTTTACTTTCAAATTAATTGAAAGTGTTAAGCGCTATAAGCAAAAAGAAATTAGAATTATGGAAATAACTTTAATTTGATACATAATTTTGTCAACTAAGATATATTAAATAATTTAATAAATCTCGATAACAATATTCGTAATAAATGATAAATCATTTAATAAATTTATTAATAAAAATCTAGATCTAATGAATTTATTATAATCGATACTTTTAATGACTTTTTGGTCCAAAAAGTCTAAAAACATTGCAAAAATTAAAAATAAAATAAATTAATTTTTTTCTTACATAAAAATACTTGACAGATATTATTAAAGAGAAAGATAAAATTACTTGAAGTCTCTGGTAATATGATGAAATATAAAATGTTACATATTTTTGAAGCTTTAAAGTGTCATATACGTATGCAATAATCCAAATCTTCAACTGCTGCAATTATGGTGCTTTTTTAGTTAATAATACTTATTATAATATAGTTTATTGTGTAATATATATATAAAAAGAAATATTTGCTGTTTAATTTGTACATAAGAAATGCAAAAATTTTCATACAGCTATTTCTTTTCCTTATAAAATTTGCAATTCAAAGGGATTTTATTGTGTTCTTTAGAAACAATTATGCTCAAGCAAAATACAAAAATATAATCTACAAATTATTAATTATAAGGAATATTTTGAAAAAGAATATATTATTTTATATGATATGTGCGCTTTTTGGATTATGAAATAAATTTAAGATCTAAACAAACTCTTAACAAAGCTTTAAAATAATAAAATTCCTCTACTGAAAAAACTTAATTTTTTTTTACAAAGGGAAGTTTAAATTTTAAATTTAAGTCTTGTTCAGGAAATATGTTTCGGAATGCTTGGGAATATTTCAGAATAAAATAAATTTTTTTGTAAATTTTTTCTCCATGTATTACACTTTTGTTGTTTAAAATTTAAAAAGAAAGCAGGAGTAAATAATACAAAATGCTAGTATTGTGTTTTGAAATCGTGTTTTAAATGCAAAAACGTATAAAAAGTGCATATTGTAGACTAATAGCTGCTATGGCAAACTATACTCACAGTCATGAACATATTGACAGGTGATGATCGTGACGAGAAAGTTACAATCCTGATTCGCGAACAGAGAACATAACTCGAAATAGTTAGGAAGAACGTAAATTTAAATGGACTAAAATTTTCAGAAAATTGAGATACTAGTTCTGATGAACGACCTCGTCAATTGAACATCGTTCAAAATTAAAGTTAGTTATCAATAACTCTTGAATAGTCACAGGTAAACCAATGACAGCTAAAAAAATTATCGTAAAATCCGGCGTATCACGCGCACCATCGTATAACGCACACCTATACTTCCAAAAACATATTTTTTTATTTTTAGGTGTATTCACCGTATAATGCGCAACCCTTTTTTTCGTGAAGGAACCTGAAAATTGCATATGCAAAGCTCTTATGTTTTGAAGTCATTTATTCGAGGTATTATTCCAAACTTTAAAAAAATAGTTTATTCAAAGAACTACAACCTTTTAAATTCATGAGGAATGCCATTTCTTTTAAAGAAACAGTATTTTAAACAGTACAATTTTTCTATATATATACTCTTCTTTTATTTATTTATTTTTATTTTTTATTTTTAAAGCTCTCATTTTCATACCCGGCGTATAACGCGCACCCGTAAAATTTGATCTTTTTTGCGTTAAAAGAGGGTGTTTTACGCTGGATTTCACGGTAATTAAAAGAGAAAAAAAAGTCATATACAATTTTTGAAATATCCTTTTTGTGCAGTTCATGCTAAAATATATAAAAACTATTGAATCCCGAAAAATTGCAGGAACTTGTTTCAAAAATTTATAAATTATTTTAAAAGTCGAATCATGGATCTAAGGTTGGAAATTAAAATGGTTTCGAAAACAAATAGAAGCATTTTTGTCAAAAAAGAAATTATGAATAATTGTAAATAAAAAGTTTTTTTTTTCAATATTATTTCCTCTTATTGTGAATCATCTTAGAAACTAAAAGTACAGTAAAAGTTGTTGTGGAAGTATAAAAGCTAATAATTAGTTATAATATGAAATAAATTACTCTACATTAATAGTTGCTAAAATGTTTCGATTAATACACTTTTTTCTTGTGCAAAATTAAATGAAATTAATTTTAAAGTTCCATTTATTGGATTTTTATCAAGAATATTTTTTAAAAAGTATTCTAGTACTGTTTTAAAAAAGTATTCTAGAAACGAATCATGTAGTGTAAGTTTAACAAAGAACTACTAATAAGAAGTAAAATTCTATAACAAATTATATTATAGGAACACACAAGATTTTTTTTTGTGTTTAACTTTTAAACCAGAGTATAATTTTAACTGTATTATGTTCCAATGTTATGTTCAGTTATCTCATTATTTTCAGAAAGAGCAGGCATAAATTTTCAATTAAGAATCAATGTTGTACGGCAAGATCTGTTACTAGTTTCAAACCAGGATTTATCCCGTTTTTCGAACTTACTGTTTCACGCATCCGTAACCACATATACAACTAAAAAATAAATTTTAGAATGTTCAAAAAGTAAGAAAGAAATACACTGATTACTTTTTAAAATTTTAATTTTAGGGCATCCTTTTTAACTTCTGACTAATACTTTTGATATCAAAGTTTATATTTTTAAATTTTTTAAAAAAAATCTTCCAATTAAAGTTATTGGCTGTTAATGTTTCACAGAGAGACTCCGTTTCAGCTATACAATTTATTAATTTTATTTTTAGTTTAAGTATAATTATCTTAAGTATAAATCATCCCTTTGTTTCCGTTTTTAATTTTCCATTCATTGCATTTCCGTATTTAATATTTATCCCAGATATTTTAATTAATTGGCTGTATCCGCTGAATAAAAATAATTTTTTGAATAAAGATATTCCGGAAGAATCAATCCGGAAACATATAAATAAATTTCCAACACATTATATATCTTTTAAGTAATCCAGGAAACTTTCAGGATGTTTTGCGTGATGTAGAGGAAAAATTAATTTTTTTAAATAATCCTTTAATAAGTTTAATATTATTAGCACTTAATTTAAAATGAGGATCTAATTTATGTACTTTATTGTTGTGGATATGATTCACTCTCCAAACATAATTGAATTAAACGGAAGCGTTTAAAACTAAATGTTCCTCAGCTGGGGAAAATTAAAATATGTTTTATTTATTAGTGTTATCCTTCTATTATAATATAAAGATTTCCTTATATTCCTTTTTAAAGAAATCCCATATATTTTGTAGAGAATATTCGCTTTAAATTTCAATTATAATTACTATATTTTAGCTATTACATCAGCCCAATAAAATATCAAACTCTTTGAATTTTATGCTTCTCTGTGTTATAAAAAATTGTAGTTCATATTATAGTTCTTAAAATATAGTTTGCATTTTGTTATTCCACATTTTCTTTTTTTTTTACGTACAATTTTTCATTTAGCTAAAATTTATAAATGGCGAAAATAGAACTTTTTTTAGAAAAGTTTACCATGTAAAGTAGATATTTTATCAGAATATTCTACTTGAATAGTATTCTTTGTGGTCAGTTAAACCAAATTACATTAAACACTTAGAATAACTTCTTATGACTTAATAAAAAGGCACTCATGTGTGTGTGTGTGTGTGAAAATACATACATTTACTGTATTACCATTTTCAAAAGAAAACATTCTAACAAATTTAGTGTTTCTCTGAAAATAGCTAACAAAGAAATTCTATATCCGATGAAAAAAAAAATAAGTAATTTGTTCAAGAAATCAGTAATAACTAATATCTTATTCAATTCACACGTCCATTAAAACTCTACTGATTAAAAGAACTCTAATTCTAAAACATTACACTTCATTTTTGCATTAATAACCTAACCCAAAGACACAATGCTAGAAAAAGAAACTAAAACTTTTTTTTATACAACCAAAGTAATCACAATTTTATTACACGCACATGAGTATATACATTTTGATGTACAATCTTATTCAATGGTTGAGAACTCTTTTTGTTGGAAAATTTGACTAAACTAATAGATTTACATGTTGTGTTGCGTTTGTAGTATTGAAAGCTAGCCTTAGATATCCATTACTGGAGATCACTTGACGATGAATTCAATGAGGACTATGACATTGGCGCGTGAATGGCTCAACCGTGATGATGGTGTTCCTGGAGCAACTTGGCGACAAGTCCAGCCACAAGGAGCTCAATGACGCCGTTGTTGTTTCGCTGACCCATATGCATGGCGGTCACGTGGTCCACTACCAGAAGTCCGAGAATGAGGACAGCAAAGAGCACACAGGCAAGTCTCACGGTTAGGGACATGATGTAGATAATAATCTGAAAAAAAAAATAGAATGGCTTTAAAAATATTTATACATAATATTATTCTTTCAGAAAAAATATGTTGTAGAAATTTTTGTGACTTGGAATTTAAGGTATCCGACTACGTTCGGAACCGTGATTTTGCAAAAGCGTATAAATGGATGATATTTATGATATTTAGTGTCACTTAGATTAGAAAATGTATATTAAATTGTTTTAAGAATAGTATTACAATAAAAAAATTATTTAAGTACAATATTTTGACAAAAAATGAACATAGAATGACCCATTTTCAAAATATTCCCCTTTTGTGAAAAATGCTTCTATTATAATAATAATATTTCGCCAGTATATAGCTCAGACCTCTGTACAGAGGTTCAAGTAGAATTTTCGGAATGTATAGCTTAGAAGTGGGTTTATCCATGTTTTACGACAACAGAGGGGAGAAATTTTAAGAAAAAAACGCCGATAATTATTTTAATGGGTTGTAACTCTGAAAATAATGTGAACTTTTCAAAAAATCATAGTTGAGCCTCTGTACAGAGATCTGAGCTATAGACAGGCAAAACATTATTTTAATAGAAGCATTTTCTACAAAAGGAGAACATTTTGAAACAAGGTTATTCTAAGTTAATTTTTTGCTAAAATATTGTATTTAAATAATTTTTTTGTCAAAATGCCCTAAATTTTTTTTTTATACATGTATTCTAATCTAAGTGACACTAAATATCATGAAAATTATCCATTTATGCGCATTTTAAAATCACGGTTCCGAAAGTAGTCGGATACCTTAAATATACCCAGATTTTTAGTAAAAAGTTTAATATGGAACATTTCCGATTCTTTTGGTCTTATTTATGGCTACATCAAATTGTGCGGAATACATTTTAATCCATAAGTTAACCAGGAATGCCAAGGAGGAATATTTCGAATTGTGTTTGAGGATATACCATACACTGCAAATAAAAATGATGGTTTCTTATTTACTTAAAAATTGTTTCACGTTCAGTTCTATTTTGGGAAACATTTTTTTAGGTTTCTGTTTATATATAAAATAAAACTAATTATCAGTTGGATAATATTTAAAATATTTAATATCTCTAAGTGAGTTTCTTTTTAAGTTTTCCGAATTATACGATGCATCTGATTTTAAATGAAGAATTCTTTATTCGAAGGAATATCATGTAATCTGTTACTTGTGTTATCAGGTTGCCTTTTGGAATAGTATTTCACATATTAAAACTTGTGTAACAGCTTGAAGTACAGCTAGTGAAACTCAATGAGCATGCTATTTTTAAAGTTAGCTTATTAATTCTAAGCAAAAGTTCATTAGATAAAATAAAATGTTATTTATATAAAATTTCCTGTATTTTGCAAAATGAGTGTTTCAAATGGTTTGTAAAAGTATTCCAGCAAGCTGGATAGAGAATATTTTTATTTCTTTTCAATATCATAAGATCTAAGAGTAATCGAAACTTTAGAATGTTTAGAACACATTTTATATATGTCATAAGATTACAGTGATAATTAGAGCTGAATTTTGGAAACATTTAACACAAGATTTAAAACATAAAATCAAAAATTTACTAAAGCAAATTAATTAATGTTAACGTTTACGCATGGAGTCCGTTTTGGAAGCTAAAATATAAATACGAGTTCAGATTTATCACATTCAAACTGAAGTTTTAAGTTTAAAGTAAAAATATTGATGAAATGTCAAAGACACACTATTAATCTAAATCTACTTAATTTAAGAAATTGATTTATAATAAATTTTGTTCAAAAGATCCCTCAGAAAATAATTTCTGACCAACGGATTTTGAACCAAGAAATTATTTTGCAAACATTGTTTTTTTAAATATTTCTATTACTTGTACTTAATTTATCGATTTATTAATTAGTAATTTTATCAATTTTAAATAGGGCCGTGGGTAGTCTAGTGGTTAGAGCATTTGACTCCAGACCAGAAGGCCTGGGTTCGATGCCCGACGCCACCAAATACCCTCCGAGTACACACGGCGTAAGTGCTCGTTAAATCAGTGAGTCCGATAGTCTTGTGGGCTGAATCACGAGTGAGGGGGCTGGAGAATATTTCCCTTCCTTCCAGATCCATGCCCAAATTGTGGAGGTGGAGATAGGTGGTGTCGCCATCTATCGTAAAGAAATCTAACCTGTCTCAGACTCTGGCAACATTCATTCCTTCCCTTCGTGAAGGACACGACAACAACAACATCAATTTTATCTCTCAATGATACATTTTATTTAAAAACGCAACAAATTACCTAAAATATCATTTTCTAAATTACTGACTTTATTTATTTTTAGTTATCATATATATTATAAGATTTAGTATAAATAAATTATTAATTATATTTTAGAAGTGGTATATATATTTTTCTTCAGTAAAATGTTATTATATTTAAAAAAAAATCACGATGAATGTTTTTAAGTTGTAATTGCCATTTAACATATACTCAATTTTTTCGTACATAAAATATTAACTCTCTATTGATATTTTGAACGGTTTGAAACAATCCATAAGATTAATAAAGCAAAAGTGAAAAATATAGGAGCAATAATCTAAACTAATAAATTTAATAAGATAAATATCTCTCAATATATAATAAAGCATTTATGTTTTTGTGCTAATATATCGTATCATTTAAACTTTCTTCCTCAAATTCTTTATATGAATCTTAATCATAATTTCAAGGAAACGAATTATTTTCTTATGAAAATTTTAAAAAAAAAACATGTTTTGTTTGCCGAAGTCGAAGAGGAAATTCAAACAGTAGACGTAGTAACCACAATTTTGATTTAGGAAATATCCACTATTAAAAAAGAATTGCTCTACATTAACATCAAAAATAAATCATAAAATCGAATATATGTTTACTTGAAAAAGCTAACACGGTATTTCTGAAGTTTCTTTGTTTAGTATGATTAATAAATTTGTTTTAATTTTTAAGAGAAAACACATATTGTTTTATTGAATACCGAAAGGTTATTCTTCAACTCGTATTATTGCAACCTATTGGCGACATTAACATGAAACGAAGCGTGTGATTGCCAATTCAGCGCATACGACACGTGCGAAATCAGGGTTGCCAACTTGGCGAGTTACCTTGTAAACGTTGGAGATTGTTGCGATAATACGTAAAGTGCCCATAAGTTTAACAGAATTATTTCAGCATTGAGCTAAATAAGATTAAAAAGAAATTGAAAATACTTGTTTATAATAAATTCAATGCCTCAAATATTTATATCAAATATTTGAAGCAGGATTAAAATATTTATTAAGATTGAAATGAAGACTGTTATTTGTTATTTTTAATTCAGAAAAGGATTTTAGGGAAATATTTTTTCTTCCGATTTCAATGAAATGCGAAAGAATTTCATAAAGAAATTTAATCCTTCTTAAATCCATTTTATTTCATTACCATTCATTGAAATTGATAAACAAATAAAAAAAAAAAAACATTCGAGAACTTCAACTCAAACCATTCAGAGTAAAGGGTCTTCAACCTTTCATGCTCGAGGGCCAGATTAAAAAAAATTACAATGGTCAGTGGGCAACATTAGTAAATTTACGACAATCCGCGCTAGCTACACGACTATCAAAAAATATTATAAGGGAATTTATATAAAAAAAAAAGGAGGGGCTTTTTTTGTGTATTACGACTACAGCTAATTCTAAGGGAGGAAATGGTGTTTACAGATTTGTATATTTAATTCTAAATATTTAAATGGAATTAAAGGTTCTTTTCCGTAAATATCTGAGATTTTATGCATACTCAGATTTTTTATATTTAAATTTATTTCAGATACAGTGGCATTTTTGAAAAAAATTAATCATTTTTCAGAAAATTCTATCTCAAAAGGATATCAAACACATCATTGAAATATTTTAAATCAGCGTTTCTCAAACTGTGGGGTGCGCCTTCTAGGGGGGCGTGATAACTCTACGAGGGGGGCGCGAGCATATTGAAGAGTCAATAACAAAAGATTATTTAAAAAAATTATTAATTTACTGAAAATAAACAAACAAAATATACATTCTGACATAATAAAAAATAAAATACTCAATTATACTGATATAATAAACTTATAAATGCATCAGTGCTGTACAATGTATTTTATAACTAATTTTACAATATGAAGTTAAGAACAAGTTTTATAATTACCAATGACCTCAGGGATTTGTCATTGATAAAATTATATACAAAAATTAACACTTATATATAAATATATTTTGAAAATTTATACGGTTTATAATTTACTTCTTAACTGCCGATTAAAGGTTACGCGATTTGCTCCCCAATATCACCGTTTTCCACGTAGATGCGCGTATGTGATGTATTGGGGGGAGGGGGAGGGGGGAGAAAGAAAAAACACAAACCCTCTGTATTAAAAAACCCCTTCGCAAACACTGTCAGGGTCCTTTTATTGCATTCCAAAACCTTCGGAATAATTTTATGGATAGCAGTACTCAGAGAAGATCGTACTTCGGAAAGAAGTATATATACGTCAGGGGCAATTAACTTCTTGGCTGAGTGAAACTTTTATGTACGCTGGTGGCCCTTAAGATGTTAAAGTCGTATTGTAGCTTTAAAGTTAAGGTACAGTGTTATTGAATTCAATACATTGTTATTGCCTAGAGGGGGGGGGGGCGATGAAAATTTTGATTGAATATTGGGTCGTAGATATTGAAAGTTTGAGAACCACCGTTTTAAATATCAAGAATAACAGAAAAAAAAAATGATGTTCTTTACGACAAAATGCAAACAAGGCAATTTTTTTTTTTTTTTGAAATTGCCTCAAATTCAAATGAAGGATAATTTAAATATCTTCTGAGGTCCATTCTTGACCCGCGGACCATGGGTTGTAGCCATGTTGTCTTGACCGTGACCATGGGACCCCTAATTTATGTCAAGAGAAAAATATTTTTTCGAGATCAATTACAACACATCATAAACGTTGTTGCATAAAAAAAATCTAAGTTTAAATTTAAAAAATTTAAACCTTGATTATATAAAAAAAAAAAAAAAACCCCCGCAAATAATTTAAAAAAAAAAAAAAAAAAAAAATCTTTTCAGTCATATTACCTGCTTTACTAAGAATTACAGAGAGAATCCACCTATGTGAGTGTGTGATTAAGAACTAACTTAATAACTGGAGAGTTTCTATTTATCTGAAAGCAACACACATTCTAGACTTTCCTCCCTTTTAATAACTTCAGAAAAGACACGCTCGACCAATCGTACTTTCGGATTGACATCTTTCAATCACGAAAGCATCAGGAGGAAAAATCCGCAGTCGAACCCCCCGGCGTGTTCCATTATCTAAACATGGTAGCTGCATAATTTTCTTAAAAGCGGTGAGAACGCATGCTTATTTTATTTCCCTAAAATTGTAATTTCCCATCCTCGTGCGGTTACACGCATTTTTTTTTTTGTTTTGCTACTGTTTTCTGTAAGAATATAATGTAGGTAATAATAAGGAAAGGAAAATAAGAGGTTAGAAAAATAAATGGCGTGGTTGGCGAAATTAGGAGGCGTAAAAACGAGTGCTATCGCCACACGCAAAGAAATAAAAGAGCAGTTTTTATTAACCGAGGCGTAATTTCTTTGTAACTTGGTTTTAGAATAACTTTGGCATACTTTTAAGCGATATCTCTGCTATTCTGCATGAATTAAAATGAAATGAACTTATTTTGCATTTGGGTTCGATTTTTTACGAATTCTTAAATGAAAACTACGAGTGAAATTTAAAATATGTATTCCAATTATTTGTTTTCCCGAATTTTTTCTGGACTTAGGATAATTAGTTAGATAATTTAATTCAGGCCTCAAGAGAGCTCTGTTATTTCTGTCAGAGTTTTAAGAGAGTTCTTGCACACACACACACACACACTACATCTGATACATATACTTGTAGTTAAAGAATTGTTTTAGAATTTTTTTTAGGTCTAATTAACAGAAATTCTAAGTCTTCAAGAAATCGAATTACATACTTGCAAAATTACTTACTTGTAAAATGTGTAAGAAATACAACTACATTTTCAATGGAATTTTTATAATACATTCTATTTTATTTTAAAATAAATTAGAAAGTTTGGTAATAAATAATAATAAATAGGGATACAAACATTCCATATATATCACTGAAAAATATTTACTTAAAAATTACTATTTATTGACCTTTAAAAAAAAGCGACAATCCCGAAATAAATGAAAATTAGAAAAGTAAATATTGAAACAATATGTATATTTATAAAATCCTTAAAATTATATAATATGAAGCAAAGTTCCCTATCAAAGTTCTTTCTAAACATTTTATTTCTCCAAATACTTACATAAATAGAAGTAGTTAAAATAATTCAACAGTTACATTTTAGAATGTAGATCAAGCGACCTCTAAACTATACAAAATTTATAATTTCCCTCTACATCACGGATAAATAAATTTTTCTTAAATAAAGAGAAAAAAAATACAAAACTATTATTAATTAATACCTAATTTTCTGTTGATAAATTATATTTTTTTTTTGAATAATATTACCCTTAAACAACTTAGATCAAAATATAAAGCTTTAATTTTTTTACTTTTTACATTAAAGTTTGAAATGGAGCAGTCTTTCTTTGCTACAATATATATTAAAATAACTTCATTTCTTACTTTAATATTTACTACTTCAATATTGCTACTTTATTTTACTATGTATATAGAAATAGTTTTTTTATATATAAATATTTATGTGTAGAATCATTTGATTTAATTCAATTTCTACACATATTTTATTCAAATTTAAATTTAAATCATTATTCATTATTTAATATACAGAAAACCTTTTATGAAGTGTTTTTTTAAAAAATATCAAATCAAATATTTAGTATCTGTTACTTTATGATTGATGCAAAACTTCTTTGAAATTTAATAGTTTAAAAAAAATTATCAAAAAAAAAAAAAAAAAAAAAAAAAAAATTCAAACGAATAATTTTGTTGATCTTAGAGAATTCATTACAATCTTTTCAAATATCTTTTTAAGAACAAAAATCAATTGAATATCCTTATTTCAAATCACATTAATTAATTATTAAATATAAAAAAAATAAATTTTAAATTGATGTATATTGTCATCAGCTTCCCGTCCTTCATTTTATTGGAAGAGGTCGTAGGTTATTTTCTCATGAAATTTCACTGAGAAAAGTTTTTAAAGAAAATAGAAAGTTGTAGAACGATATTTTATTACTAAACTGGGATATCGTATTGAAAATTTATAAGATTTGATTAGAAAAGTAAAAAGCAAGTTCTATGCTGAATAAAATTTCAAAATTGAAATTACAAAAAATTAATAGAAACTTTTGGGTTATATTGTTTTCTAATGTTTAATACTAAATTGTTCAAAAATTTATTTCATATAATTTTCATTTTTTTTTCACAAATAAGTATCTTCCAGTTAATTTAATGGAATTAAATCACAGAGAAACTTTTTGATAACATTTTCGTAAATTTTTTGTTTGATATTTAAAAACTCTCGAATATAAATTCTAATATCATATTACTTAATTAATTTTTCTCAATAAAATTTTAAATTATTCCAGCCAGTAAGAAAGTTTTTTTTTAACTACGATAATTAAAGCTCTTAAAGCATACTATACTTTCATGTTAAAAGTGTTTCGATCTGTATATGTAAAGCTGAATTCTTTTTCTAAAAAATCAAACATTTTTATATTTTAAGACAATAAATCTATATTTGAGAGACATTCTTAAAAAAATACCTTTGTGTAAATTATTTTGCATAAGTTAAAGCTCAAATTTTTTTTAAGAAACTAAAAATTGTTTTTTTTTGAATATGTCATCAAAATATTTTAATTTTAAATCGTCCTTAATAAAAGAATTTTCAATCCATCTTATTATTCTTTGCGCGATATATATTTTAAAATTGAGTCGATTTTTTTCAAATAAGTAAATTCTTTTTTTTTTTAAAAAAAAAATGAAAATGTATATTTTTGCTACTGAAATTGAAAAAATTAATTTTTTTTCCATTTACATTAAGTTACTTGTTCTATCACAAAACAAATAAAATTTAAAAAAAAAACCCTATTTACCTTAGACAAGCGAACAATCAAAAAGGACCCAACTATTCAACTCGAATAACTATTCAAAAGTGTTCCGAACCCAAGAAACAATTTCCCTTTTATACTCTTTCCCATTCAAAAACCAGATTTTGCGAAAGTCGAACGCTCGCGGAAAAACATAAAAGAAATATGCTAATAATAAATAATCAAAACAAAGGAGCATGACAGACAGCACAGCTCCGGAATTCATTAGGAGATCGGGATTTGATTGCGATCCAATTTTAATCCAACTAATGAGTCCTGAGACATGCTAAATGCCGTGCAGAACAAAACAAACAAAGGAAAAAAGAGAAAATGATTCAATGTTACAACTGCAGTCATTGAGAACGATTCAATTTTTCCTTTTACTTCCTCCAGTTCGCATTGGAATTATTGAGGAGAAATCGTGGAAAACAATTCGTTTCGAGCGGGTGGCTTCGCAGCAGCACGATTGGACAGGAAGTGATTTTATGGATTAGAGGAAGTTGTCTAGTGTAGGCCATCTTTAGGAAGGCGTGTGTTGTTTTCTTTATTCCTTCCGTTTTGAGTAGTCAAGTATGACGCTAAGATAAATGTTAAGTTCAGGCATTGGAAAAGGTGCAAACTCAGGGTGATACGATTATTCATTCTTTTGTTTTTGGAAAAAAAAGGGTGAAACATGATTAGAAGTGATTATAGGCAGAACACACACATACACTGACACACACACTCACGGACGCGCACAGATACATACACATACATATACAGTCGAACCTCCACATAGTGAACTATATTGCGAATTTTTCTATATAGCGATTTTTTTCCTGGATCCAAGAACATTTCACGATTTCTTCGTAAACTAACCTCCCAATAGCGAAGTGCATTTTCTGTATGACGAACTTTTTTCTTATGATTCAATCCCCCCTCCCCCCTGTTTTAAGTATTTCTGGACATTTCAAGTTATTCTCTCTTTTAACACATTTTTTTGGTTCTTATAAAGGGAGTTTTGGTGCATTGCAAAGATTTGAGGCGTATATATATTAAGAAACAAAGCAATAAAAAGATAGATTTATTTGTTCAATAAAAAAAAAAAAACTCAAACAAAATTAACAGGTTTTTATAAGTAATTTAATTTAAGGACGCATGTGGTAATGTATGTTTAGAATCTCTAATTATAAAATAATGTACGTTTGAATTATATATATACACACACACGTATTATTTAAATTAGAAAATTTCCTTAAAAATCATTAATTTTAATATAAAATTATTTTATTAATGTTGAAAATGCAGTATATTTTTCGATATTCTTTTTTCTTGTTTTCCTTGCAGTTTTTCTTTCTCTTTTTTGATGCTTAATATAAATAAAATACATAAATCTTAATTTACAAAAAGGTGTGAATAATTAATTTTTTATAATATATAGTGTTTATGAATTTAAAATTTGTTTTATGTTGTTTATAAAGTATATTAAAAGATGAACCTCTATATAACGAATTTTCCGTATAGCGAACTTTTTTCGCTATCTAGCGACTTCGTTAAATAGAGGTCTAATTGTATATATATCGGGTGTCTCAATAAAATGTATGAGCTCTTAATGTTAATGACAACTACACTTTTTATTTATTTATTTATTTGGGTATGATGTTTTAAGATGTTGACTCAAGTCAGACTAAACTTTGAGCAAAGAAAATTCATTACTGTTGTTGCTAATGCCACCTGATTGGCAGTGCCAGGTCATGGCCCATGAAATTCATCGTGGCAAGGTGCTAGTTTTTTAGGCCTTTCGTTAGCCATAGCTTTGAGCATCATACAAGTGTCAGTACGATTTGGCTTTGCTCAACCCCAATCCCTCTGAGGGGGTGATCAGGGGGCCTCCCACCTCTCTTTCTTTTCCACAAACAAAAAAAGAGTACTTGCGGCTCGCCAAATATTTAGAGTGCTCTATGCCGCTCAGGCCGTATACATTTACAAACTGTTTCTGTCGAGTGAGAACCATTTTTTTTGTATCTTAAAAGGGCAGTGTAAGAAGATATCTGTGTTTGAGATGTGGCACCTAAAGTGTCTTAATCTTTCATAGTCAACTTGAAGTGACATAAAATGTGCATTAAATAAAGTAGTTGTTAAAAGACACGAGTATTAAATCGTTTAATAAAATATAACATGCACAAACATTTATGTCTTCGCCGGAATTCGAACCCAAGCTCTACGGCACAGCAGCAGTCAGCGTCACTGAATATTATACCGGATGGACGGCAAGAAAATTCATTCTTCAGTGATGCTGGAAGACCGGGGACATAAGTGACGTACAAAGACGATTTAAAAAGGAGTTTTAAGGAGATGACTCATAATGGACTCATGAAGGAGAACTAGACTCATAATTACTTGTTTGAGAGATAAGTTTGAAGAAGGAGCTCTTAAGAACATCTAAATGTCTATGCGGAAGACCATGATCATCCACTCGCCCCACAGAATAAAGAAAAGCCTTTTAAAGATTCCATCAATCGCTCAGAGAGAAATTCTGTTCGGCAAGCGACTCGTGAGACAAGAGTTCCAAAAATCGGGCATTCATCACATTTTGAAGCGCTCTCAACGAAAAGTCTTATTCCTAAATTAGTCTAAGTTCTCAATGAAGATGCTAATTGAGATTGATAATTAAATTTGGTGAGAGTGTTTCCTAAATAATAATTGAAGTTGTTAGGAACGTTTTAACTCTTTATCTACTGCATTATGATTTACTGCAGTTTTTTTCTTGAAATATTTTTTTTTTGAAACGCTACATTGAAAATTAAGGGATATACATCAACAAAACAATCAACTTTAGGAAATTTAATCCGTTTGAGCTAATTAATTAATTAAAGATATTCAACTG